>OMKZ01024548.1:9549-19996 GCA_900302535.1 Neoniphon sammara
GGACAGTGGAGGTCTCACTACCTGTCCAGAATGGAGAAGCACTTTGCAGTCAGACAGGGAAGTTTACAGCTTAACTCTGGAGATTTTAACACACAGTGTGACAGAGAGAGCTGAAATGTGACAGGGTGACACATAACTCCCTGCAGAAAGATAGCGCTCTCAAAACATAAAAACATACCACACACATAAAATGAAAACAAACAGAAAGAAAACATAATGTTATTACACTTCCTATTGTAGCAATCTGTGAGATCCTTCTCTCTCTCTCTCTCTCTCTCTCTCTCTCATTTTTGCAGCATCTTTGGTGCTGTGGTGTTTTTGCTCTGCACTTACCAGAGATCACTTGACAGTCAAACAGTGTTACCAGCAAACGTGACATCTTTATCCTTGGATTATCTGTTGATGAAATTTGAGTTTCTGTAGGTGGCACTGTATTATTTGTCTGTGCAGCCATGCAGCTCATGCTGCCCTGTTTAGTCTAAACAAACACCTGCTCTGTTGTTGGAAATGTAAAGTGCATCACTTCCTGAACACCAGGGGATTTTGTCCAAGGAAACACCTGCCTGGAACTGGGTGCTTGGTATAGCAAATGTAAAGCTTCCATGAGGTTGAATCATCATTGCATTGCAGCAGTCAGCAACAGAGAGAAAAACATTAATGTAGATGAAAAGGTCCTTAAAAGACATCTATCGATCTGTCTGTCTGTCTGTCTGTCCATACACAGAGGCAGCCTCTAGTAAAACTTTCACTTTGACCCAACGCTTTTTGCTTTTTTTAAGGACTCCACTCCTGCCATCTGTGTGTCGTTGTCACCAGATGCAGCATCTTCTAATAGGCAAATGAAAATCCCATCCCCTCTAAATCCCTCTTATCAAACCACAATCTGAGGCCGCCTCCTAAAGAGCAGCCGACCGGCAGGCGTCCCTCACACGGTTCAAAGAGGGACATGACCCACTGCACCTCTCTCTGGCTCTCTCGCTTTCTGTTTCTCTCTCTCTCTCTCTCTTTTGCTCTTTCGTTCTTTTTCCCCGTGCAAGCTCAATTCAGTGAAATACCCCGGAATATTTTGCAACTAAATATTTTCTCTTTTGCTTTTGTGCTTGGCTATTTTTTTTTTCATAGTTCTGTTTTTTGTTTTGTTTTTGCAGTTTTTTTATTTGTATTTTGTCACATTTTTCTCATCAAATCAAATGTGTTCAGTGTTAAACAAACCCCAGTATAAAATGAAAATAAATAAATGAATTCATAAATAAATAAATACCAGCAGTGATTTGCTGGCAGTATTCCAAAACTGTTTTAACTGAGTGAGTAGCTCCAAGGCAAATTGTGCCAAACGCCAGCAGTGGCCATTTATGTAACACTACCCCAAACAGTAGCTAATCCCTTACCATGCCTTTTTTATTTGCTTAAACTCAACCTAATACTAAGTTCAAGTGTGTGTGTGTGTGTGTGTCTGTGTGTGTGTGTGTCTATTCCCAGTGCTCTCATCTGACTCCTCCCATGGCCCAGATGCTGTAGCTCAGGTCCAGATTAGAAGATGCTCCTCTTGGTTTTATTTCCATCTGGTGCCACACCCAGTCCTTCTGTGTTGGAGAGCAAAGAAAATCAACTCTCTGCTCCAGCACGAGGTTTAGATGAGCTGCAGCTGAGCTCTTACACACAACTGTGTGGATTTACAGAGTCTTAGATAGAGATGGTAATATGCGTTACCTTAAGCACAAGCCTTTACTCATCGTGAAGAGCACATTGTCACTCCTCTCATCTACTGCTTTTGTGTGTGTGTACGCTTACTGTACAGTGTGTGTGTGTGTGTGTGTGTGTGTGTGTGTGTGATAGATGAAGGCAGAGTTGAGGTTATCTGTGCTATCAGGCCCCTGCCTTTAGATGCTCCTGGGCTTTACAAAATAGATGACAGTGGTGATGAATGAGCTGCATTTCACACACTTAGACTGCGTCTGCTGCTACTACTCTGGCACAAACACACATACACACACAAACTAGACACATTCGCACATAGGTGTTCAGCTCAGCACATGTACACACAAAGGTATATGCGCACAGGGGTGCATGCATGCATAGACAGGTACACACTCACCAAGTTGCAAAAACAGAGTTTGGCTGCGTTTGTAGCTCAAACGAGCAGTTTTTGATGAAGTGTGAGGCTGAGTGACCGTGTGTGTGTGTGTGTGTGTGTGTATGTGTGTGTGAAAGCAGAGTGAGGGGTGTAAGTATTCAGTAGAAATCAAGTGCTGACTCATATCCAACTCTCTCTCTCCAGATATCACCTCTTCCTTCACCCCTGCCACCCTCCCATGTCCAGTTGGTGCTAACCAAACTTCACCTCTCCCCTCACCTCCCTCCTCCTAAGACCCCGTCTAACCTTCTAACTGAGACAAAATGCCAAACACCTCCCCCCTCACCTCTCTTTTCCCCCTCACTCCCTCAGATGACCAATAACTCACAAACACCCACACTCTTAAAGGAAAATTCCACCTCTGGATGCTCTGTGGCTAACTTCATTACAGGCCTTGACTGTTCACATTTCTGTCTGCATGTGATCCATATCTGATATCAATCACTGTGTTTACATGCACATGAATAATCGGGTTGTTTACCAAATACGGGCAGTTATCTGATTTCTCAAATGCCATGTAAACAAGAAAGCTGGTTTCCACAATCACTAATTAACTGACTAAGAGAAATCCGGTTAACACAGATAGTTTTTTGCTGGAGAAATTTGTGGAATGGCTTTTTAAGTGTGCGCATGTGCAGGAAAAAGTGCAGCAAATAAGGAAAGTGACACGATAAACACAATAAGCATACATTGTACAGTTCTCAGGAGAATAAAAACTGTTTCTTCTACATGGTCATTGAAAAATGCTTAAAAGTTTTGTCAGCATTATTTCTGACAAAAATAAGGAAAAATAAAGGAATGCCAAACACATCTCCTGCCACCTGCCGTGGTAACAGTCTGAGCAACATCGCGGGTGGGGGAGGAGCCCAATTTAGGGGGACAGCAAGTATACTGGGGTTTTTGAGTAATCAAAGAAATGCAACACATGTAAATGTGATTTCCTGCTATAACCTGGTTATTTACAATAATGTGGTTTCTTGAGTGCATGTAAGTTTAGTAATTGTGACCAGGTCCTTATTTTTCGATAGAAAACCGCCTCGGAGTGGATATTTCATAAAACCTCACTGGCTGTCCGCTGCTCCCTGTCGTTGTTGCTTTCGTCCATTTTTTGTTTTGTCCCCTTACTCACTGTACTCACTGTAATATGCGCCAGCAGTCGCATCTTAAGGAATTAGATATAAAATATACCAAATATAAAAGCGACCCAAATCTGACCTGAAATGGCAAAAAAGGATTTTGGTATATATCATCAGTCTGTGATGTTGTGATGTTGGAGTTATTTGGTAAAGTGGTGCAATTTACTTTTGTATTGTACCCACTTTCTCTCAACCTGCCTCATCTATTCCTACTTGAGTTAGTGATTTTCTGCATTTCCCAGAGTGACTTTTGACAGTCCCCAGAGAACAAGTTTGAACTTGTTGCATTCAGCTGTGGGTTATATGTGTAGGTGGAGATAGCAGGAGTGATAGCAACTGCATGGTAAGAGCAAGACAGTGAGAGTTATTCCAGCTGAGGAAAAAGTGGGAGAGTCACGCCCCGTACCTGAACACAACTGTCACTTCTGTCAGCGGAGAAATTGGTATTGCTTTCTCCTCTACAATGGTTTTCTCCCTGTACATCGCTGCAAAATGGTGAGTCTAGAAAGAGGCGCTCGCACTTTCAAGGGGCTGACACCAAAACCTGATGTTTGATGTTGGTGTTTTAAATAGCTGAACACTTTCTTGCTATCAGACTCAATTGTACCTGCACTGGAAATATCTTGACATGATGTCAGGTTGTCTACGTTTGGCCACTTATCCACAGGAATATGAATAATATACCACTAAACAATGTAAAAGGTCCCAGAAATTCAAGTTATTTCACCAATAGCTGTATTTTAACAATGTAGAAATGTTTTAGGGTGGATTTTTCCTTTAACTAAGCCACGATTCAACACATATTATCAGCAAAATACAATTTATCTTATGAGGTGACCAAAAAACAAAACAGGTTGTGTATGTAGGGTGCTCTTACTGAAGAAAACTGTGCAGTGAGTGAAGGGGAAAACTATGCATTTGCAATGATGGTGAAACAAATGGATGTGTAAGAACCAGAGAGATTGCGATTCACATAACAGCACTATTAGAGAGCAGCAATGACATGATGGGCAAACCAGAGAAAAAGACACTTGGGCTGGCGAGAGGTGAGGAGAGGTGAATCACGGGTGAAAGTTAAGCGTGAAATTGAGAATTTGGAGGGGGGCTGTGAAGTCGTGTTTGTTTTTCTGCGCTTCTGTTGCGCTGCCAAGTGTCAGCGAACGTGGTTATCCAATCTTCTAGTTGTTCTCGGCTGACAGTCTGTCACTCACGCAAACACAGTCAGATGGACAGTTCAGAGTGGATCTGCTGTGACTTCAGGTCCGCTCAGTTAACTCCCATCTCTCCTGCTTTCTTTCCCAAATGCACATACACGTCTCTTTCTGCCTCTCAAATGCACACACACACACCCTCACACACACAGCATTGCCCAATTAAGAGTTTCTGTGGCCTGAAAGGGTCTTGGGGTGTGTAGTCAGCAGATTGCAGTTTAGTGGAGGTGCAGAGTATATTAGTGGGAGGGGGAGAGGGCATCGATCCCTATCCACACTCCCATAGGATAAATCCACCCACGTAGTGACAGGACACACACACACACACACACACATAATCACACACTGTGTTCACTGAGCTCAAAGCCGTTCCCATCCTGAGAGTACATTTGCCCACATTAAAAGAAACACTTCACTTTAAAGGCCCATTATGCAATTATTTTGGCATTTTGAAATCCAGAAAAAATTACCATACAACAATTATACACTTCTGGGTTATGATAAATGAAGCACGTTAATGATAATTACCTCTCTGTGGTAGCTTAATTCCGCTCTGTGGTAACTGAATTCACATTTTTTGCAGACAGTTCTTAGTAATATGCTAAAAGCTGGGACTGAAACGCAGATGCCGTGACATTTCTGGCCTGGTGGGTTTGTGAAACGCCAGCTGTAAAACTGTTTAAGAACACGCCCAGAAATAAACAGAGTGCATCTTCCTTCATATTCCGTCACTGCTCTTCTGTCTGAAAGCTGCACGAAACTTTACAGATTCTGCTCACTTACTAAATGCCTTGACGACACAAGTAAACACAGTGCAAGAACACCACACTCTGGCTGCTGTGGCTGACGACACATTCATCACACATAATATACATGAATGTCTGCCTTGTACTGGCTGTGGGCAATTTACAGAGAGTTTCCGACATGATATCATAACAATACCTAAGTGACAGTTTGATGATATTGCAATTCACCATTTTTTTTGTTTGTTTGTTTTTTTGTTAGTGTCAGGCCTGGTTATTTGGATTCAATCCTGCAATTTATTGTGATTTACTCATTAAGAAGCATGCTAATTATCTAATAAAATATCAAAATCAGTATACTTCCAAATGTGAAACAGTTTCTAAAATAATCTATAACTCTGACGAACTCTGTTGAGGATATTTATTTATTTATTTATTTATTTATTAGCAATAACCACATGAGAGAACAAAATTATTCCTGTATATCATTAGGAAATATCTTTGAGTACAGTGATACAGTATGATTGGAGAATGTTTCATGACTGTAATAGAGGTGGTGGGCTGTCTGGACAGTTTGAAAGGCATTTATCAGTTTTTTTGTTTTGCAGAGACTCGGGAGGACCGCACTAAGAGACTGTTCAGACACTACACTGTGGGATCCTACGACAACTTCACCTCATACAGGTACCATCACTCTCACCAGCCAGCATGCTACTGCAATTTACAAGCCAAGTCTGTTAGTTTCTGATGGGCTGATTCATCCGAATGAAACTCGCTGTCAACTTCTAGTCATCTCCCAGTCTGTACTTTACTATTGTTTAGAGAGGCAGCATCATTCTTATCCACAGCTTACCATATTAGTGTGAGGTCTTAAGTGTGTTGTTGCTATAAAAACAAAAAAGAATCCGGGTATAAAGATGGGGGGATTAATGCAATCAAACAAATGTATGACAGCATTACAATGACCAGGATGTCCTCCTAAAAGGGGCTGGGGTGGTGGCAGGAATAAGAAAACAAGCTGCAAATCTCTTTTGGAGATAATAGCAAAAAGCCATGAGATGGAGAATTGTATTTGTTTTTAGCCAATAGATATAAGGTGCTTTGTTGCACACTCACTTATATACCTTGAGGAATCGTTGCCCACCTAACATCTGTGTCTGTGAGAGCTGTCTAAACACAGGTCACCTTAGGAAACATATACAGAATGCAGGTTTTTGGTACAAAGTAAATGACAGTGAAGTCCATCTGAACAAGAATTAAAGTGAGTGCTATGGTGCTGCTGCCATCTAAAGGCATCAGGCTGCCAGTGCATTCAGTTCAAATTGAAAAAATACACATGAAATTTTATTGCATAACTGTGCTTTTCTCTATGTCAGCGCTTATGTGTATGCAGGCGTAGGTGTGGGCGTGTGTGTGTAGATGTGTGTGTACGCATGTGTTTATGCATTTGCATTGCATTGCGGCATGCATGTGCATGGCTGCACATGCTGATATTTCCATGATCATGATATGTCCATGATTCACTGCCATGATATTTTTATTTGATCTGGTTAATGCTTTATTTCCCTCGCACTCCATCTCTTTCGTTTCTTTTCGTCACTCTCTCAAGCTGACATTTATTAAACAGAATGTGGGTGCTCCCTCTCCTCTAAATCAGATTTGTCAGCCGAGAGTGGAGTAGCAAGCTATGCAAGGCTGTGTTATGATGCAAATTCTCGCTAAATGCCAAAGTTTGTCAGTCTGAGACACAGAGCTGGTCTGGGAGAGTGTTTGCATTGTTTCCACCCTCTTGCCCAGGGTTTTATGAAATGCCAAGTTCATGTATTTGAGGTTTTACTCTGATTAAATGTCACTTTTATAGCCTTTTTGCCCGGGCCCCAGGTTTGGAGAATTAGCATTGCTACAGGTATTAGCCCACGACAATTTACAAACATGACAAGTAAAATATAATATTGCTCGTATTTTTGTGTTTGAGGTGGAAGGTACCTGTAAACAAATACAGGCTAATTGAGTAGAGAACAGAAAAATGCTGCAGATTTCCTGCGGCATACTACAATGAAACACAACACAATACCCATTTAGAGCTACTGTGACAGCTGTAGGGTTCAGGTTTTAATGGACAGATGCATGTATGAATGCCTTAATAAAACACTAACCGGCATATTGCTGTGCATGCCAGCATGAAGCTCAATTAGAGGGGGATTTTCTTACACTGAAATTTGAACGGAGGCATCAGGTATAATCGAATTACGAATATATGTGCACAACTGTATTTTCAGGAAACACAGATGATGCTGAATTATGCATCCAAGTTTTTTTTTTTTGTTGTTTTTTTTTCTTTTTTCATTAAATTATGTGGGCGGGCAGAGATTGTGAACAAGGTCAATGTAATGCATTAACGCTGCATTTGGGGAGACATACAACAGAGATGAAAGTGCAGTGGATGAAAGAGTTTGGATTGGAACACCACATCTTAGTGGTACTTAACGAAAACATTATTTTTCCATGCAAAATAATTATTGCAAAACCGGTAGTTAGCGTGTTATGAAACCAAACCTTTGACCTCCCTCCTGCAGAAAGGTTTGTCACGGGTCTTCTGGCCCCACCAGCAGGAGCTCTGTGTTCTCTTGGTAAGTTTGAGCGTGTGGAGTGTATGAGACTGTAGCTAACCTAATGGAGACTGCAGCCACCCACCGAGCTGCAACCTGAACACTAACCCTTTACATCTGCCTCAGCAGCGAGGGGGGATGGCTCATTATGCTGAACATCACAGCACAATTCTCCTGTCAAGGTGTTCAGGTTGTAAATTGGCGGCAGTCTCCTGAGCCAAAGTGTGTTGTGATAAGATTGGAAGATGCAGGTAACAGCCCAGGGCCAGGCCACATTTGCTTTTTCTAGGCACTGTACACTGTGTTTAGGTATGTGGGGCTAACCTGTGTCACATCTCCATTTCATGTGCAAGATATCCAGGCCACCTTCATAATATTTTGCCTCGGGCTGGGTAAAAGTATTGATTTTCTGATGACTCAAAATCTCAAGATAGATCTTTTAATCTATGCCCTTTTTTCAGTGCATGTGGAAGATTTTTGCTAACTGTTAACAAGCCTCCTATCCTGCAGATGTCTGCTGAACTACTAGACTACAGAGACTTGATTGACCAAATTACATGGTTGGAATGAACAATGGTGGGAGCTTCCCTCCTGAAGCCAGGACCATCAAGCCTTAAAGCCTCTTAAAAAAAAAATAAAAAATAAAAAGATGATAAAGAAGAGTTGGGCAAGAGCGAAGCTATATGTTGACTGCAAATTGTTGTTGTAACAGAAATATCATTAACTCAATATGGAATAAAATCAAATCCAAATCAGAAATAAATGAAATCAGGAAATCAGTGCCAATACCCAGCCCTCAGTTTTTGCATCGAGATGTTTCCATTGCCTTTTCATTTTGCTTCCTTCCCTTCATCTGCATCTCCTGTTCACAATGATTTAAATATGTGAAGTCAGTAAGCACTTATGGCTCTCAGTTGCATACTCTCAGCCAGTCTGTTTCAGCACAAGTGGCCCTAACATTTTGTGCACTCACTGTATAAACATACAGCCAGCCATCAGCTTTTCTGATCAGGAGATACTGGGATTTGCTGTGCTGCTACAGCCTGCTATTCTAACTCTGCTTTGGTTTTGGCTCACAAGCTTTGAACAAAGATGCGTGGCTTGAATAAATGATGGAGCGGGGCCCTTGCGCGCAGGGCAACATTTTAACACCATCTAACAACCTCCACCACCCCTGAAAACACAGGAACATCAGGCAGGGATGAGCCACTCCGCATCCTTTTGCCTGCTATTCCCCCTGTCATTAGTCAGGGGATAATATTGCATCTGAGCCATCTCTGTTGTCGGTTTCTGTGGCAGAAGCCCTCAATACCCTCCTCAGCAGCCGTCTCAATGGAAGGATCAGCCAGAAGATTGATTTACTCTTAGGTTTTATCCCAAAGATATTTCAATCACTCTGGGAGGTCTCTCTCTCCCTCTCTCTCTTTCTCCCTCTCTCGCTCTCTCTTGCTCTCAAAATGCTAGTATAACCCCAGGGGATCCTGAGTTGTCCTGGTGTGCTCGGCTTTTAACTTAATTAGGTAATCAGAAAAGGAGGCACAGGTGTGTGTGTGTGTGTGTGTGTGTGTATGTGTGTGTGTCTTTCCATCTCCTCCCACCTTTCATTCCCCCTTGACAGACCCCCCTCTCCTCTCTTGCCCTCCCTCCCTCTCTCTCTCTTTCACTCTCTCTTTCTTTGTGTGTGTGTGAGGATGGTGTTGGATTCATACCTGCTCTCCCTCTGCTCTCTCCTTCACAGTGACTACATCATAGAGGAGAAGAATGCTGTTTTGCAGAAGAAAGAAAATGAGGGATTTGGCTTTGTGCTGCGGGGAGCCAAAGGTGAGCTACTGCACATGGAAATGCACACACACACACACGCACGCACACGCATATCAGGTCCGACACACTGGACAGCAGGCTGCATAGCTCTGAAGAACTGAACTCCAGCTCCTCGGTTTCCAACATGTGAGGTGTGTGAGAGTTGTGAGAGTGATGTGAGAAGTAGACTGTTGATCTGAGTCACACAGTATGGCTCAGTCTCTCTATTGTCTCTGTGTGAGTCAACAACATGACCGGCTTTGGTCAACACCCTGCTTGTACACTCAGATGCACTCAGGGCTGTTTGTGTGTATGTGTGTGTGTGCGTGCGTGTTTGTATTTTTGTGTACGTGTGTGTAGCCCCTTTGGTGGCATCATCCTTGGCTGAGCTGTCAGCTAGCTGTCCCATCTGTTCCCCACACATGGCGTTCAGCTTTAGGAGAGACACACTCACTCGCCTTATTTTCTCATCTCTTATTTCTGTCATCCGTCCTCCATCCTGTCTTCTTTTTGTTCCTCTGCTCTCTCCCACCTCTTTCGCATCTTTCCTATTTATTATCTCGCTCAGTCTTTCCCTTCCCTCTTTTTTTTAAATCATTATTCTCAAACCTTCTACCTTTTAGCTGAAATTTCTCCTATCCACTCATCTACATCACTACACAGTCTTTTTACTCGTGCACGTGCCAGCTCCCTGCTCAGGCAGGTTACTATGGCAACCCACCACGGGCACCTTGCCGAGAGTCTGAATGTGCTTTACTGCTCCATCACTCACTACCACGGATCTTGGCTTACCCCACTCTCTTTTACTCACTCT
>OMKZ01024550.1:2962-19824 GCA_900302535.1 Neoniphon sammara
AAATACCAAAGCGAGCGGTGACGGGTGGTCAGATTAATCACAGTGTGTGTGTCTTTAAGGTTGGGGTGCTGAAGGTATGTAGGTGATTAGCGCATGAGAAAGGTGAGCTGGAGGAAACGCAGTCTTAATAAATGTGACCTTTCCCAGTATGACGGCTTGTTAAACAATCAGCTGTCTCATCTGCCAAACGGAAATATGTGAGACAAACAGTGAAGAAGAAGAGGAAAAAATTAATGTTGATCAGTTGTTCATGCATAATTCCTACATGTTCCCTCTGGTGCTCCGCAAACATTTTGATGTTGAATAGATGTTGATGCGAAAGCCTCTGCCAACACTGAAAACACGTAACATAATGGCAGAATGAAAGTTCACTGCAACAAAATCTGCATTTTAACAAGTCATTCAGTCTCATATTCAGTGTTAAAATCTTGTTTTTCTTCAAACAAAGTGAAAAATCTGCCAGCGGGATGAGATAATCCCACTTGTTTCCAGTGCTAATCAACTTGTTTCGGAATTTTCTTGAACCAAGTGTCATGTTTCTTGATACTACTGGGCAGATCTGCTTATTTTGCCCTGTTTTAACATGTTTATGCATTTTTTTCATATGTTTGAAGATAAACACAATTTTAAGACTGAATATGAGACTAAAGGGATTGTTAAGATGCAGTGTTCATCATTCATAGCTGTTAACTGCATTGGGACTTAAATATCTGTGATGTCATTTCAAAATAGTATCTAAGGCTGTTTTAATATGATTTTTACCATGCAATAATACCGCATTATGGAAATTTTGAGTCTTTATTTAGGCTGATGATTAACTTGCACCTCATTTAAACCGAAGGGATCAGTCCTGGTGTCCCTCAAGTACATGAGAACCACTATTAAACAGACAGAGAGAAACTTATTGCTGTTTCTTTGCTCTCTCTTTGCCCAAGTGGCGATACATTACTGTCATTTACTCGGGGAATAGATTATCTGAGCCTGTTGAACCTCATCCTCCTTAATTTCCTTGACAATGGCTTGTCAGACTGACGGAAGCATTGCATTTAATCACTTCCCCGAAAAGGCACCTGAAAGATCGGCTCATAGGTTGGTGTAATCCTCAGTAGCTGCTTCTTGCTGTTGTAGAAAGGTAGACCTATTCAGGTATTCTCTTCTCATCCAGCAGACACAGAGGATTTGGTACAATGTGCATGCGGGTATACGCGATTGAACAGAAAGATTACCTTGCTTATCGTTGAGAGACGCGTCAGGTTTCAGCTACAATGCGCTGCTCCCATTTTCCATTCTGATAATCTCCGTCTTTTTGCCAGAGATTTTCCATGTCAGCAGAGGCACTGATTCAGCTCATAAATCCTGAGTGCAATTTTCCACTTACTGTAATTTTCAAAAGTCATTTCCCAAAGATTGGAGTGAGATTGTGCAGCAGGAGAATGAAAGGAAGAAAGCTATGTAAATATCAGTTTAAAGCTGCGCGGAGGCACCTTTGCACATTGGCAGCTCCATATGGCAGCGAGGGGGAACTGTAAAATTTTAACTTAAATACCCAGAAATCCTGTAATGTGACGTCATTGAACTGCAGCATGCTTGTGTTTACCACCTCGGCTGGTCTGTGATGCCTCATACCACAGAATAAAAAGGGAGGAGAGAGGCAAAAGAGCTAATGTTGTCCAGTTTCCTTTAGACAGAGTGCTTGCTGAAGGCAGTTTGGATTTCACTCTCAATGTTTCAGTTTGTCACTAACTGTGTGTGGTCAAGAAACCATACACAGAAACTCATCATTTTTTACCACATCTCAATCAGTGGGGATGGGACACAGGCCAGCATAAAAACCTTCCCTAGTGCAGCTTTAAAGCTGATGATACACAGGCACATTTTTAGTCAGCCTTTTTTTTTTTTCCTGGAAATGTTTTCTTACAACAATTAGTCAGTTGGAAATCTATCCAAGGTTGACTGAGAGCAAGCTTTGCTGCTAAAATTTCAACATCGGAGACAAATCAGTGGTAATCTGTCCTACTGTCTTTACTCTTTAACAAATATACAAATTCTTTTATGTGCAAATAGGCCTATTTTTGATGACCTGTTGGTAACTTACTAATCTATTAATCCAATACGAACTACACTGATAGCTACAAGTGTTATTAAACTGCCAACAACTCTAACTGTGACTCTTTTTATACATTTAATCAAGCTAGACAGCTTTTGGTTGCCAGTAGGATATATTATTCTTTATTCTTTATTATTAACACCTTAAACTCTGGCTTTCCCTTAAACTTTCCCTTAAGTGACTTCACACTTAGAAAAAAAAAATCCATATTGTACAGCCATATCTCATCCACATTCTGTATCTGCTGGTTGCAACGCTTCATTGAAGCTACATCACACATATTGAGTGAAATATTCAAACCCAAGATGCCATTGTTTTATGGCTGCAGCATTACATCAAATAGAAAATATCTACATGTCTTGTGCATCATTATAAACACATTTCCCTGTAATTCAGCAGGACATATTTGGTATCTGTGGAAACCTTGAGATCTCCACTAGAATTTAAAATAAAGTTCTGTGGGTTTGAACCAAGCTTGGCCGAGCAGCAATGAAGAACCCACCGATAGGACCGGCAGGGTTAAAGAGGCTTAACTACTTAAGCTTATACATGCTATGCAATCGCCTCCTATACATACAGCATGCATGCTATGAAAGTGCAGTGTATAACCTTGATAAAAAGATTAAACTATCTTTTCAGTATTAAAAGGATAACACCAACAGGACAGTGATGCCAGCTGTGTCTGTTATTTCATCCATTTCCAACAGTCAAATTTCTCAGTTGCCAGTTGCCCTAAAATCATTTCTCCTTGACGGCAAATTTTTCCCTAAATTTGCCCTAAAAGTTTGGCTGTGTGTCATCAGCTTCTGGATGCATTCTCTCCCTCTCTTTTCCTCTGCACAAGACGGCTAAAGGAAAGGTGGTCGAGCGACATTTGCAAGACATAGGGTGAGAGGGAAAGGACAGGGCAGTGCAAAATATTTGCTGGTCTACTGCACATGCATTTACACATTAATGACTAGGACTGATTGATAGGTGCTATTGATTGGACGGCGCCAAGGGACGAAGGAGCCATTAGAACAACCCTCCTTCTCTCCCTCCGGGCCTACAGTACCTGCACTTCAGCTTTTGTCTAACAGATGGCAACACAGCTGTGCAGGAATGCTCATCTGAAGGTTACCCTCGTATAATAAACTCAACCTCCATTTTTTGGCAAACTCTTACTGTCTCTCCACTGTGAGTGCCCCCCCCTTTTTTTTCTGTCTCTCATTCACTCATTCACTCCTCTGCCTCTTCTCTTTTCCTCAGTTTGCTCTCCAATATTAAAACCTCTTCATGGCGTGATGTAATTCTATATTATAAACCTTTTACACAGTTGAACAGCTTGTTGTACTCATGTGATTTTTTTTTTCTTGCAGGCACTCATTAGTAATTGGGTAATAACTATAATGTGTACAATATGTTAAATATACTGCAGGCTACATTTACATATATATAGCACTTGAGGACACATGGAGTTGATTTGGCATTCTGTGCAATTACAGTACTCTGGAAAAACTGGAAAGAGAATGAAAAAAGGTATGAACTTGACCTGTAATCTGCCTTCAGTGCACCCTTTAATGAGGTGCATTATATGCTATGAAATCCACAGTTCCTCTTGGCTAATAACCAAGGATCAAAGAACCACAGGTCTGTTACATTTCACACACTGTTATCCTCTTAGGATAAGACACAGTATCTGTGTGTGCAAGACAGAGAAAATAACTTGACTTTCCATTTCGTGGAGGAACTCCTCAAAGTTACAATCTGTAGCTTTTTCATGTATTTTCCATTTGCTACTGTCTGTCGCTGATGGATTCCATATGTTATAGTTTGCATCACCTCGTTCCTTATAGTGATGTAACCTATAGGTAGTTTTTGAAAGCTTCAACTTTTGTAGTTTTTAACTCTGAGGCGGCACCTTTTTTTTAGGAAAGAATCTACTGACACACATGATATAAACATAAGTCACAATCTACATTCAGTATATATATTCTATACTTATCATTAATATAGTACAATTTTTATATATTTTTTATTTTTGTATCCCTATTGTTTAGTGGTTTATACTATAACCACTAATAAACATAAGATGGGGTAACAGCAGTTTTATTATAACAAATTAACTTTAACTATATATCTTAGCTGCAAATTTAATCTCTCATAATCTGTTTTGTTTGCACACAAGCTTCAACTACATCACAGAATGAGAGAGCGTACTTTCATGTTGTCAGCTTGCATGGACCACTGCAACACAGTGACGTACAAAGCAGCATGTGTAAATCTTTTGATGACAGTAAGACAACACAGTTTGCTTTTTACAATAAAAACATATTATGTCAGTAATACCTCTGCATATTCATGGGGTACACTGGAACAGTTAACAGTTGTGCTGATGTCAACTAGCAAGTCCCAGTTGTCTTCCTTCATTAAAAGAGATGAAGGAAGCTGATCTTGAAGGCTTCAGCTCAGTAAAGGCGATGGGTAATTAGGCATGGATCCTAGTAGGATCCCTTGATTGGATCCATTGATCCACTGATTGACTGAATGCAGGCAGGATCATCCGTCCTTTATGTAAGGATCTTGATGCTCTGTGGTTGCCCCTTCCACCAGTGAAAGGTCATTTCTGTCTCTCTTTACCCTGGTTTTCTCTGCCTACTCACCACCACAATCCCTCCCCAGATGGTAGACACTTTAATGAAGAAATGCTATAAGATTGGAAATTATACCTAACTTTTCAGTTGCATCCAGCCAGTGCAAATTTCTGTATTTTTACTTGTCATGTGAAATACTTACCCACCGCAATGGCTCCTTTTCAGGAGAGAAAAAGGCTGCAGTGAGAAAGGAAGGTTCCCCAGTCTTTCAGGGATTGCCAGTTCATGTTACTAGGTGCTGTGCATCAATGTGAATCTATCCGAGAAACTGTGTCTGTCATCAGTACTGACAGCTCGCACCATGAGGCCTTGTGGGGGTTAGCCACAGTGTGCTGAGAGGGTCATACAGCATGCAGTGAAACAGCAATTAGCCAGCTAATATATATACTTTTTTTTTCAGTTACTTGAAGTGCTGGCAAAGTTTTGATGGGACTATAATAACCTGTTAGGAAACATGATTGACAGCTAAGAGAAAAAACTGTCAGTGTTGCAGATGTAGCACTGCTGTTTACTGTACCTTTTTCTCACTCCTTCAAACTGGGTTAGGAATCGCAAAATAATTCCTTGTTTAAATCTGCTGCCAAAAAGTGTACGCACTGTAATGTGTTTACTTTAAAAGAAAAGCAGTTTTCCCTGTTTCTGGCAGTAATTCTTAACCTCGGGGGGAAAATCTTTATGGAAAAATTTGCATTGATTCTGTTTCTCTTTCTGCTTTGATTTCAATTATTTCAATTTTATACTTGTTTGAATTGTTTCCTCAGTATAATTTGGATAATACTTAATATGTAAGAGGTGTCCATAGTATGAAAAGACGGTTTATATCTTTCTTAAAACACTGATAAACACAAAAATCTGTGATTTGTGATCATTTTGAATTGAAACAATCATATTGCATCTCAGTTACATAGCAGAGTTTAAATAGAGGCTTGTGAACCTTTTTTGTTTTGCAAATGTTCATTTCTGTATGTTTCAGGACACACGACTGTCTCTTATTATGTTTCTGCCATGTAAACGCCTTACATTAAAGTGAATCCATACTGTAGATTCTCAGTAGAGCTAGACTGTGGCATGGATTTATTCACATATTTTAAGTAACTGACCATTTCTCCACAGTTTTTTTTTCCAAAAGGTTATTGTGGAGTCTCCGTATATCAAGTGCTTACTCCTGCCTGTCGTTTCTTTCCAATTATCTCTGTGTGACACACAGTCCAATTGCGGCAGCACTACATGGTATAATTGCAAACTGGTATCGGCAATGAGTGAGGCTGTTATATATTGCCTCCCTTAATTATGAGTTATTGAAAACCAGGGTTTACACATGAAGGGGGTGTTGCAGGGACGTTGAAGATAAGGAGTACTCATGTTGCAGCCAGCATCTCAGACGCTGAATAATGGATGATAGTAATAACCTGTGCTTTAAATCGTGCAAATTAAAACTCAACTATCCCTCTGTACGGTTCAAGTGTGAGCCAAGCAGACTACCAGACAGAGTTTGTCATTAATAAATGTTGCTGGGGGAAAAAAGATGATTGAAATTGATTTTTAAGTTTTGAGTGTATTAGGAATTAATGATACAAATGTCTGGGGGAATTAAAAGCTCGTTGGCTGAAGCCAAGTGTGGCCATCCATTTCGTGGAGTCAGCCGGCTATGAGGGCTGTTAAGATATTCACAGAAGCGTGCAGATTTCGTCAGCCAAGTCTGCGGAGTCTAACACCTGCGGCTTTTGGAATATTTTTCCACACTGCATTATCTTTTGCCAAAATGATGGAGAGAGGGTGGAGGAAGTGAGCAAACTAGACAAAAGGCTAGAGAGATATAGCGATAGAGGTAAAAACACTGATGGCAGGAATAGACACTGTAATATATATGGAGCTTAGATATGTAGCTAACTTTAATCCTGTACATCTTAGGTTTGTAGTGTCTGCCCTGAATGTCAAGCACTCCAATAAATAACTTATATGTACCAGCCAGCTCAAAAGTGAACACTTTTTGCTGGTATGATCCAAGAGTGTGGTGGAATTTTACCTCACCTATAGATGTTTCCACATACTGCAGACACTGCGATGTCCAAGGCAAATTTCCCACTGGGACAATAAAGTCTGTTTTATCCTATCTTACCTTATTACTCAGCTGCACATATGACAACTGTGGATGAAAAGTTTCTTGCCGCAATAGAGGGTGGAGTGCCTCCCTCTTTCTTCCTCAGGATGTTAATATCTTCCTGTAATATAAGATTAAAATTAGCTGTGTTATGATGTCATTATATGGTGTTTAAGTGAGCCAGACAACTATAAAACATGCAAAATAGTAAAAAAAAAAAAAAAAATGAAATTGATCATATCTCATTTGTGTCGTTCCAGGTCCCTTTGTATGAACTAACATGGACAAAGCGGTCATCAGTCTCCTACTTCTGGGAACCGCAGTTATGATGGTCCATGCATGTCCCAAATACTGTGTCTGCCAGAACCTGTCAGAGTCTCTGGGTACACTGTGCCCCTCCAAAGGCCTGCTCTTTGTCCCGCCGGACATCGACCGGCGAACCGTGGAGCTACGGCTGGGTGGCAACTTCATCCTCAAGATCACCACGCAGGACTTTGCCAACATGACGGGTTTGGTGGATCTCACCTTGTCCCGCAACACCATCAGCGCCATCCAGCCTTTCTCGTTCATCGACCTCGAGACCCTGAGATCCTTGCACCTCGACAGTAATCGGTTGACCGAGCTGGGCCCGGACGACCTCCGGGGCCTGGTCAACCTCCAGCACCTGATTCTCAACAATAATCAACTGAGTCGGATCTCCAAAGCAGCCTTTGAAGACCTGTTACTGACACTAGAGGATTTGGATTTATCCTATAACAACTTGCGCAGTGTGCCTTGGGAAGCCATCCGCAAGATGGTCAACCTCCATCAAATGAGTCTGGATCATAACCTTATTTCCTTCATTTCTGAGGGGACTTTCACAGATCTGGATAAATTGGCCCGCTTGGACCTCACCTCTAACCGTCTCCAGAAGCTCCCTCCAGACCCCATCTTTGCTCGCTCCCAGAGCAGTGTGGTGATGAGTACTCCATATGCCCCTCAGCTCTCCCTAAGCTTTGGCGGGAACCCTTTGCACTGCAACTGTGAAGTGCTGTGGCTTCGAAGGCTGGACCGAGAGGACGATATGGAAACTTGCGCTTCCCCTCCCAGCCTAAAGGGCCGCTACTTTTGGTCTGTTCGCGAGGAGGAATTTGTTTGCGAGCCACCCCTGATCACCCAACATACGCACAAGTTACTAGTTCTGGAGGGCCAAACAGCTAGCCTGCGCTGCAAGGCGGTTGGCGATCCAATGCCAGTCGTGCATTGGGTCGCTCCTGATGACCGTTTGATCAGCAATTCCTCAAGAGCAACAGTGTATGAAAATGGCACCCTGGACATTACAATCACCACATCTAAGGATTACGGAACCTTTACTTGCATCGCTGCCAATGCTGCTGGTGAATCTACAGCATCGATAGAGCTGTCTATTATTCAGCTTCCCCACCTGAGCAATGGCACAAACCGTACCACACAGGCCAAGTCAGGGCTCTCTGACATAACTAGCTCTACCAAGATCAGCAAGGGGGAGCCTAAACCTCCACCAGAGAAGGTAGTGTCTGTATCAGAAGTGACCTCTGTCTCTGCTCTGGTCAAGTGGACTGTTAGCAAATCAACCCCAAAGGTCAAAATGTACCAACTTCAGTACAATTGCTCTGAGGATGAGGTCCTCATTTACAGGTAAGAGCAACTTTTGTCACTGACTGAGATCCAAGAATGAGCTGGTACCTTTCTGATTAAAGTAGCATGTGAACATCTAAGTTTTACTCAATAAGTTTCAAGGTTTATTTTTTAATCACAGAATACTTTGCAGCAACAGCTGATGACTAATTGTTTGCTGGGTACATACTTGAAAGACAATCAGTTTCTTTGAATTGTTACTTTGAGATAAACAACCCTTGTTTCTTAATCCTTCTTGAGATTTCTTTCTGCCTTAAATAACCCTAAATTGACAGTTGGAGAGACTACTGCTTTCACCAAAAGAATGAGCAGCTAGTGCAGATTTCAAGCAAAGTGAAACCAAAGTGAAATCCTTGCTCTGAATCATTAATTAGAAATCCAGCAAGAAAAAGGATTATAGACCTTCACTTTAATGTAGCCTGCTTAAGCTGCTCAAGCCCATGAGATATAAGCTTGGAGATTGCAACTTGAAATCTTTGGGCTCTTGAAATCAATTTTCTATATCACATGAGACACTGAAAGCGGTGACATTTAGCACAGATAATTGAGCTCCAAATATGAAAAAAAAAAACATGCCGGTTAATATTAAATCAATTTAGGGGAAGACGTTAAGGAGGAACCAATACACTGGACTGTGAGATCATATAAACAGAGTAATGCTGTGTCTATTTCTACATGACTCATGACTTTTGGCTTCATACAAATGGACACCATTGTAGAAGGGAGACACCATCGTATGCGTTGTACCAGCTGACAACTTGCCCAGACATTTTCTTTCATTTACTAGAATCAGTGCTCTCTCACTTGCTGGCTCAACCCCATTTTAGACCGGCCACAGAGTAAGCCTGAGAATCCCTCTCCATATTCACAATATCCATCTGCACCACATTGGCGCAATGGAGTTAAATACACTAATGGATTGTCTTAAGAGAATTACTAATCTTATACTGAAGGCTGGATCAGATTTGTGTCAAAATTGGAAAAGTGGCCAGAGATGGTGTAGGGGAAAGCAGTTACAGTATGCTACATGGAAACCATAAACCTTCCCAAACACTCAATTTTATGCCAGTAAACTTTAGCAATACCTTATCCTATAATGTCTAGTTTGCCATTGTAATACTGTGCTGTATGTGATTTACCCACTCTGGATGTTTCTAATAATACCACCATGGTTCCAGCAGAAGGAGAAATTATTTGATGAAGGATAATGGGCACTATATGGGAAGGCAAAAAGCTGCGCACTAGCTGAAAAGTTGAGATTAGAATTGTACACAGTATTGGAGGAAGATATGACTTTGTTAAAGCTGTCTGAATGCAACTCATCATCCCTAAGAATTTAATAATAAGGTGTGTTTATCTGATTTTCTTGCTCACACACTCCATGCTGTTTTCATGCCAGAGAAGAGAATAATGTAATGAATACTGTGAATTTTTTTTTTTCAGTGAAGGAAACATTGGGTGACTCAACCATATTTCTAGTTAATTATTTCATGAATCTTCTCTTAATAATACACCAAAGTTGCAAACACAACACCCATGTGATCTTTATATACACTGTACCAGACCATGTATAGGGATATAGCCCTGAAAATGCCAGCTTAAACACATAGTTTAAAATTTTAATTTTTTATTGTTCATTAATTTACATCGGCTCATTAATTACCCTGCAAAGCAATTACTCTTAATGAGTTTGCTGGGGTCTGTTTGTGTCAGTCTAAGAAATACATTAAAACATCATTAGGAGCAAAACTAAATGCAAATATATTTTGCTTGCTTTTGTTTCAACAGCCAGGTTGAGACAGTTTTAAGGAGTTACTTCTATCTCTTACTTTAATATTTTGGTTAATCCTTGAGACAACGTAGCAATTTACAGTTGGTAAATTTTTATTTTTTAATCATTTTAACTTCACTTCCATGCATTGGGTGGCTCTAAAATCAAAATGATTGTATCAACATTGGAGTGATAATCTTCAATTTATCTTCCTTAATGTGAAGCCATAAAATTGTGATCTTACTCCAAAGTTCATATACTGTAGTAGAATGACCCAAAGCAATCAATTATGTGCTCCAGTATTAATGGTTGTGCATCCCTTTGGGTTTTGCATGTCAGAAGGCAAATTAGACAATTTTTCAGAAGCTGGAGGGAAAAGATAAAGTGCACAGAGAGGCCAACTATAGATGCCGCATTAATATTGTTAAGACTTCATTGCTCACACATGCACACCTACTGTACTCCTTTAGTTAGCCTGGAGAGCTTCCCAAAGTGCCGCCCTCCCTCAAGCAGTGGCATGATTAAAAGTCAATCAGGGCCACGTGGGGGAGATATTGCATGAGCTCTTTCCAACATGTGAGGCAACTCAGCCTCCTCCTGGTTATGGAAAAGACAATTAAGGATGAATAATGGAGTGCATCACCAGTGGTGCCTGGTGAAATACTGAGGGCTCCATGGTGGAGGCTTTGCAGGATCAAAGCTGTTTATGTATGTAGGCTAACAGTAGGGCATTAGTCAATGTATTGATGACTGAGAGGACTGTAGGAGGGCTATGTGGAAAATGGCTATTATGAGTCTTGAAGTGCCTTTTGTGCCCATATATCTGGTTTAATTATTGATTATCAGTCTGCCATCTTCTTTTTAGTACTAGTAGAATGAAGGTACATGGGTAATGGCAGACTATATAAAAAATCAGCATGAACAGGATAATTTAAACAATGCACGTGTCTCTTCAGACGATCTATTTAAGTCTGTAATGTCAATAATGTTCCATTCCCGTGTCATGATGGTAAATAGGCGATACATGCGGTTACTGATGACAGTCAACTAGCACTGATCCACAAAAGCTACAACAGCATCAGTTTCATTTCTCTGAAACAGAATTTATTGCAAATCCACTTGTGTGAGGTTTGGAAAAGGTAGAATATAATAGCAATGTTTGACTAGTGCTCTGTAAGAAAATGTACTTGCAAAAGTAACCTGCGATATATTGTTTACCAGCTCTATTCTATTACCAATCCTTTCACAATGTGGTGATGGACTTGTTCTTTGGGCACAGTGCAAGGTCAGTCTGAATAAAAATTGCCTCATCATGGCTTTCCAATCTATGCCTAACCTTTTGTGATGTAATTAAAAGGGAAGAAATTTATTGATATTGTCAAGGACATCGAAATCTCACCATGGCTTAATGTGACGGCTCCAGTTTTACAAATGAAATCTGACTGTGCGATTTATATTCGAGGACAGATGGGTTTGGTGGATGAAAGCTTCTATCACAGCCTGTCTACATAACACAAACACTGATCCTTTCAGCATTTGATTGATTGGCGGTGTATCTTGGGGAATTAACCAAGCACTGACTTTCCGTCTCAGTCAAAAGGAATTGAAGAAGCTTTGTTTTAAGAGAATATGTTTCTCTCACTTTAATTATTCAGTTATAATTTGAAATCCAGAATAAAAAAGAACAAATTGAAACAACTCAATGCATGTTGAATGAAATACACAAGAAATGAGTTGTACTCAAAACAATCATCAAAAAGTGGCCATTGAATACTTAACTTGTTACTATTGCTTCGTGCATATCAAATTGCTCATATTGGGGCTAATGAAGTAATCTTTCTAAATTACTCTGTGCATATAAATAGCTACTTAGCATGCTTCATTCTAACTATTTCTTTGATCTGCCCCATCCCACAAGAATGAGTCACTGGTGCTTGCCACACAAAAGTTCCCTACCCGTGCCTTGAACTCCCATAGCAAGAGGTTTATATTATTAATTCTACGCTCTTTTTTTTCTCCCTTTGTCTTTCCGTAGGATGATTCCTATGGCTAACAAAGCCTTCTTAGTCACTAATCTTGTCCCAGGGATGCAGTACGACCTGTGTGTCTTGGCCATCTGGGATGACACTGCCACCACGCTTACCGCCACCAACATTGTTGGATGTGTCCAATTCATCACCAGGGATGACTACCCGCAGTGTCAGTCTCTTCACAGTGGCTTCCTGGGTGGCACCATGATCCTGGTAATTGGTGGCATCATTGTGGCCACACTGCTTGTGTTCATCATTATCCTCATGGTGCGGTATAAGGTGACCAGCGGTATCCAGACCAACAAGTTACCCACCGTCAGCAACACGTACTCGCAGACCAATGGCGGGCTGAACAGGCTCAACGGTGCCCCACCACAGGTAAAACCTACAGTAGTGGTAATGCGTGAGGAAATAGTGGAGTTCAAGTGTGGCTCGCTCCAGAGCAGCCTGTCTTCATCCTCGTCCTCCTCCAACTCATTGGACAGCCGCGCCAGTAGAGGAGGTGCTGATCGCTATAGCTTGCAGGGGAGCGAATGCAACACCCTGCCCAGCAGCAAGTTCAGGAGGCATGGGCATGGAGCTAAAAATCGGGCCAACTTGGACCACCTTTTAGGGGCCTTTACCTCGCTGGAGCTGCGAGGTGCAGCAAGGGACCACCAAGGTGTTTCTGGCCCTCCCGCTACTTCCAGTGGTAAGATGGCGGTGGCTGTGGCACCTCCGTCCGATAAAGAACCCCTGCTTGGACGGGCCGAATCCACCACCATGCTGGGACGTCTCCTAGGGCTGCCCCAGGAGGGCAAGCCCAAGAGGAGCCATTCGTTTGACATGGGTCATGTGGGGGCCACACAATGCCTCAGCAGTTACCCGCGCAGGATCAGTAACATCTGGACTAAACGCAGCCTGTCTGTTAACGGCATGCTGCTGCAGTATGATGACAATGAGGATGAGAAACCCACTTTCGAGAGCTCCGAGTGGGTGATGGAGAGCACAGTTTGAGAACTCGAACTCTGAGGTCCATGGCCAAACAGTGTATTTCAGGAACTGAAGGGACATAAGTGTTGGGGGACGAAAATCTCCAAAGGGCATCTGCCATGCTGTATTGCATGAAGTTCATCCATGTGAATACTATCGTTCTTCTGTCTGAGTAATTATGTGAACAAGACACTCAAAATTGATGGTTTCTTGGCCATGATCTCAAGTCTCTGACAGTGTGTCTGACTGTATTTGAAAAATTGAGGTATTTTGAAACACAAAGGCAACTTGGATCATGCAGATATGGCCTACGAGAAATAATGCCCAATCCACAGGGAATATGAGAGTATCAGGAGAGAAAAATGGGAGAGATGAGCAATTCAAAGTGGATTTACCCCCATCTTTATCAAAAGAATTCAATGCCAAGAGGATTTGCTTCAACTGTCGTGAACTAGATGTGCATCACAATGTCTTGGACTCTCAGCATGAAACGGGACTACTGCAACAGTAGAAGGAAGGAACAAGAGAGCAAAAATATAAAATTAAAACAAAGTCATTTTTACGTTCATCTGGGTTTTGTATCATTTTTACTATTTATTATTTGAGGTGTTTCATCACCAGGAAGAGGCAAAGTTATATGATGAGGTTGTAATTCTCAGTGATGATCAAGAACATGCACATATACTCTAGCCCCCTCTCATAGAGCCGTTTATCATCATGAAAACACTATTTTCTGTCAAATTCCAACTACTTACCGATGACAACATGATACATATTCAAATTACAGTATCTACTGTATGGTCTAATGATATCAGTAACACTGACCCACAAGCCAGTCTTGTATTTCTACCTCAGGTTATGTATCATATGAGGTTATTTACATATGAGAGAGAGCGTAAATACAACAAAACAAATGCACATGATGCTTTCACAAACAGCTCAGAGCAAAAAGAATAACCCTTATGTTTTTTTGCAAATTCATGAAAGAATTATCCAGTATTTTACCTATTGGATTCAGTCTGTCTCCAGCTCAGGCTGAAATCCTGCGGTGACAAAATTTATTTTTGAATTCTAAGATGATGTTCTCCCCAGTGACGGATGTGACAGTTGTCTCTGTAGGCTACAAAAGCCCAGTGATGTAAACACAGTGTTTGCCGTAGGGCAAGGTATCAGATGGTGTCTGCAGATATTGTAGCGACCAGACATGAATAGTCTTTGAAAACCATCAAGCCAACTTATTTAAACATTTGCTTACGTTCACAGGTAGATTTATTGTTTGGCTATCGTACTTTTCAGACAAGACAAACAAGAGGGAATGACAGTTACTAATTTACCAAGGTCATTTATTTTAACCTGCTACAGGTCATTATGCTGCTTCAGAAAAGAACTTTAGTTGAGCGGAGGGGAGGAACTTATTAACAAAGGGCCAACTCATTCAAGGGAATTCATTTCACACGATTGCATAATACAGAGCCATGTTAGTTTGTGTGTAACTGATTTATCAGACGTTCTGTTTATTTTTTCATTCTGTTTCATTCACAGTGGGGGTGCACGTTGCAGTAACATATAATAATTTGAATATGGCAGGCATTTGAATTAGTGATTTGTCTCTATTCAGATTACTGCCTGTGGTCAAGAGAGATGTCTCTCCGCATACACACATTTTGATGCCTTTCTCAACATCCTGTGTGTCTGCTGCATTTCAAGATGTGGGGTGTTCATCTTTTTTATTGTTTCCTTCTCTAGGTGTACTGTTCTGTATATTGGCATTTTTGTACAATAACTGGGTGAGAATGTAAAGGGGGAAAACTGTGCAGTAGTACTTTTATTTTCTTGTTCAGCAAACAGTGAGAAGGTGCTTTACTGTGGTGTACCAACTTGGTTGTTCTCAGTTGGCTCAATCAGATGGGATTTTACATGGCACTGCAAGTAAAGTGACCTGAACCTGCTGTTTCTACTTGTGGCGTCATGTAACATCCCCTCTCGTTTTGATAACTAAGAATACAATATAAGTGTGTACTTGACTTGACATAGTCATGATTCTCACCTGAGGTTGTAGGAAAAAAAAAAGGAAAAAAATGTTTCTGTGTGAAAACATTTTGCTACAAAAGAATATAAAATATTGATTAATTCCTATGAGCCAAATCGGGTCGTCTGTGTTTGACTTCTTGCAACATCTCACTTTGTGCGCCTTGGATAATGGGCGATTACATTTACAGCAGTGCTTTTCAGTTTCGATATCCTGAAACATGATTCGCATGAAGCTCGTCCCTCTAAACTGAAAGCGTTCTGTTATCGTGCTTAGCTACAAACAGCTAATGGGATGTCCATCTTCCCCCCTGGCCGTCTGTGTTTACCTTGGATGAGCCAAGGGTTTTCCTCCCGGGGTCCAGCTGCTGTAATCAGGCCAGTCATTGCCAACTCACCTCAGCACTGTCCTCATTACAAATCACCTGTACATGCAGCTCCTGGCCAGAGCCCATAATAAGGCCTTAATTCATATAATCTGTCAGGGAAGGTGCTTACGGCAGCATGGAGTAAATATAATCTCTAAAAGGTCCAAGCGCTGCATGATAAGATGACGTGTGCACCTGCTCACACCTCAAGAGGAACGTGACTGCTAGTATTCAGTGTGGGGAGGTTAATAATAACCTAACCTACTGCTCTGTGCTGTTATGATACAGAGAGATACTCTCTTGCTATGTGTTTAAATGGAGGCACCCCACTGTATACCCTTGGTAATGACAGAAGGGCAAATTAAAGGTGTACCCTGGGAAAGTCATAGCAGCAGCTATAGTAGCTTTGAGGTGATATTTTAAGCAAGCACATAAAACATACCTACCTTCACTGAGGGTACTTTCACACAGCTCCTGTTTGGACTGCCTGAATCATCATCTGTAGTCAGCCTAAGGCCTGTGTGTGTGGAACTGAGAATATCTCCACTTGTTTGATGTGAAAATATTTTTCACATGACAGTGAATTCACCTGAGAAATACACATTTAATGAAGCAATTTCCTTTTGCATTTTCTCACAGTGTCTCTGTTGGTCTCGAGGTTTCTCTTTATGCACATTGATATGCAACTATCACAACACGGTACCGATTTAAAAAAAAAAAAATCAACCGTTTTCATCTCATGCAGACAGAATGAAACACACTGCAGAAGCCCCCACTCAGCTGATTAACAGGATTTTTTATTTATTTAATTATTTTACATTTTGACATGCTGTGATTCAGATGACAGGACATTTAGATCTGTGCCAAAATATATAATTTCAGTGTCATTATTTTAGTGGAATTACTGGCTTGATATCCTGACTGTTTACACAAACAAAACATCCTTTTGCTAACAATAGATTTTTAGAAGCAAGTAACAAGAATGATATACTTGCTCGCTATCCACATTATTGACCAAAGTGCCTACTGGGAATATGAAAATTTCATCATCCTAGTGATCTCTCTCTTCTCTTATCTCTGACCTTCACTGTCAGCATATCAGTGCTAAAAAGAAAAATGCAAAAGAAAGTTTTGTTGTGCAGGGCAGTAACCCCTTTTAGGGTTTTGCACAGTACTTTTTGTACAGCTTCATACAG
>OMKZ01024570.1:1856-30002 GCA_900302535.1 Neoniphon sammara
CCCTAATTGCTCTATAACCCCCCGTCTTCTCCTGAGCTCTGTCTTCTTCTGAGCAGGGACAGGGAGGCAAAGTAGTAATGTGCCTCTCAGGGAGATACTGCCACTGTTACTGCTGGCATAAAAGGATGAACAGTAAAACTTCTGACATTAGGAAAAGGAATAAATTGTTAAAACTATTGTTAAAAAAAGTGTTACGGTGCAGGAGTGTGATTGCACATGATACACAAAAGACTGCAGAGGCCAGGAGGGGAGGGATAAATCAGTGATACCATTCACACATACAGACACTGACTGAACTCTGGCCTCAACGCTGGGCAGCAGACAATAGCCAGTAACAGAGGGCTGTGCAAGGCGTAAACGTACACACACACACACACACACACACACACACACACACACACACATCAAGAATACATTGTGTGCCAGCAGCACTTCTGTCTCTGTCATTCTCCAAATACAATCTGCATCAAGTTAACTTAATCACAGTGTTCCAGGAGAGCATTCCAGCTATTTTAGGGAACAGAGGGACGGAGCGTGCAGCCTGCATGTCTGTTGCACTAATTAGCAACAGTGCTCTAAAACTTCAGTTCAATATTGAATATCCTGAACTACAAGTAATAAAAGCAAGGCTTAACTTAATTTCCACATTTTGTATATTCTGTCTAAGTAGCACAAAAGGTCAGCTGCTTATCTTCTCACTATAGCCATTAGCAGGCCAATAGGGGGCTTGAATCTTTTGTACAAAACTGACTTTGACTATGCATGTGTGAATGTTAAATTGAGTCTCAACCACAGGGATGGTTTTATTAGTGCTTCATGTTTGATCAGTCCAAATGTTAAGGGTAGGGCTGTTACTGAAATCCATAAATCTGTTCAAATGTCTACGCCCAGGTTGCAGTGGGCTGCTGCCCTGCAACCATGACCATGATAATTAAAATCAAACCATACCTCTGTCTCTTTTCTGTCTCACAAAACCTACAGTTTCAGCGCAGAACAAATATTAGAAGACCACTCTCCATAAATGTCTTGTTCTTAAGTTTTATAAAGCCTGCTGTTGTAGATGAGATGAGGAAGGAATAAGTATTGGGAAAGGATTTTTGTAGAAGTAATAAATTAAACATTTATTCACAGGCTAATTCTTTTTAGTTTTTGTTTTTAAGTGGACATCCTCCTTTGCCTGAAAAGTGTGTACAATTTCAAGAGCACATCTTGTTGAACCTCCTCAGTAATGTCAGGACCCTGTGTAAATCTCAGACTAGGAAATGACAGATAGCTGAACAGACATATTTGGTTTAAATACCAATAACAAACAACTGTCCCATTATAACAGCCAATGAACAGCTGAGGTTTTTTTATAACTTCTAATCGGCATCTGTCCCTTCTGAATATATCCTATTTTAGGCCCAAGAAAGTTGTTTGTTGATTCATTGGCAGTTCTTGCCAGCTGTATGACCAAGCCCAACGTGTCTATAGCTACAGCAAACAGCATTGCCACAGCTATAGATTTCTACCTCCTGGACTTCTATACCTTCGATCGTGACTCTTCTCTACTTACACAGCTAATGGGCAGGGTGAAGCCCACAGTGTAGAGCACTGTGGAGGTGATTGTACTGTGGTGGAAAGGGTAGCTGATGCTGTCATCATTACAGAAAAAGCCCCTCTGGTAAGGGCGGATCTTACCCAGGTTAAAGGCTGCCAGAGGCAGACCCCCTGTGGAGGAAAAGACCAGGAGGGGTTACCAGTGGGAGAGGTCAGGGGTCAAAACAACATGGCACAGAATGAGATGGCTCCTAACCAAAGAGTTGAGGTCAGACTTCACTTCTGTCATTTTTCAAATGGAAGTGAATTTGTGGCTGAGCTGCAACAGAAGACACTGATGCTGACTCACAGCCTCATATCAAACTACGGAGATGATTAAATAAGCGTCAAATCAGATTTTTGGAGCCTTGTTGACAAGACCCAGTGCTGCTGCTGAGACAGAAATGAGAGACCCCAACCTTTGTACCAATCAGGTGAAGACTGAACCTCAGCAAAAGATCATCCATGAGGTCAGTCAGATACAACATCATTTGAGTGTAACAGAAAATCCATATGATGAAAGCATTCAACAGCAGTGACTTTATTACATTATTATCACAGAAAATGAGGTTATTCTTGTGCAGTTTTTCACTGACGAGTATTGAAACACTCTTGCCTGTGGCAAAAGGTCTCATTGCCGTGAAGAGTGCTGTAGATACAGCTAACTACTCCCTATAGAAAAAACACCATCAAGATAACAAATGATGCTAATTGGTTTCCACAGTCCAAAGTCTGAATGTAATGCTGCTGTCTTTTCTTTGGTTGGCTGGCCCATTTAGCCCATTACTGTCACCGTGCAAAATATAGTGGAACAGGGGAAGAAAAGAGCAGTTCATTCATGTTCTGGTGGGAGAAGGAAGTGAGGGTCTGTTACTGCACTGTAATGCGCAGCAACACACACTCACAAATACCTTAACAAACACATAACAGGACATCACACAAACACACACAAACACTCACATGTCGCCTCTAAAGGACTTCTTCAACAGAGCCTGGGTTTTCTGATTGCCTGCTCTTTCTGCATCTGTTGACACTGTCAAATGTGCCATCCTAAGTTGACTGGCGACAACAGCTGGAAATGCCACCAAGTTTGCACAGCAACACACACACACACACACACAGACAAATGTGCAGATCTAAACATAAATAGACATGCTACTCTTACAATAAATCTTGATAAAAGTATCAGGATTTATTGGCAGACGGCTAAGTAATTTTAATAACGACCATATGGAGTCAGCTGTGTAAGCAAACCAGAACAAATACACATTTTCTTTGCTTATTATACAGCTCAGAAAACAGTAAGGATTCGCATGCACAGTTAACAAGCTGTGCTCTTGTGGGTTAAACCTTATTACATGTGGCGCCCTGGTGGCTCAACTGATAGGTCGTGTACCATTAAGGCGAAGTCATTGTTGCAGCGGACCGGGTTCAATTCTGGCCCGGGCCCTTCTGCTGCATGTCATCCCCTCTCCCTGCCATGTCTTTCCTGTCTCTCTCTACTGTGACTGTCCAATAAAGCAGGAAGGCCAAGAAAAAAAAGTCATCTTAAAACAAAAAAACCTTATTACATTTATGTGCATATTTAGTAACATGCAGCTGTGTGTGAGTTTTTGTATCATAGCCTCAGTGGGGAAACTAAAGCAATCTAGAGACAGACTGTAAAAGATTCTTGGCTATAATTGATTATGTTATGGAAAGAACCAGATTTACATCATCAGTCATCCAAACAGCACATTGAGGTGGTTATACAGTCTTACAGCTCCTCACTGGACATAAACTCTGACTTCAGTCGTTTGCAAATTGTGCAATACAAAATAAATTAATAGCCTTGGGAGTGTGGTTAAAGTGTGTTTTCTTCTATTCAAAAGTATGCATTGTTTTTTTGTTGTTGTTGTTGTTTTTAGACGAGGCATGTACAAGGACAGCTATAGCTTTATGAGTCACAGTAGATCTCCACCATTCATAATCAGATTTAAACTACACTAAAGCCCCGGCAACAATGCCTTCGCCTACTCTGCAAAACTGATGTCCTACAGCCTTATAATGATTTAAGATGCAGTGTTTCATATATTCAAATCTCCTTTGAGACTAGCAAAGAAAAATGGAGACATATCTACTCTGTAGAAACACTTAAACTTCCACATTTTGTTAAGCCTTTAGAACAATAATTGATCTAAGCTGTAACAACAGCATAAGCAGAATTCATATACATAACAGATATTCTAAATAGTTCAAGTCCTGAAGGGCAAAGAATTATTTATATATAGCAGAGGCCCACACTCAGGATGAGAAAAGGACTGAATAGGAAACAATCGAATATGAATCTTACTTTCATTGGCAGGATAAAAATAAGATGCATATCACATTTTCTCATCCTGAGTGCTGGCCTCAGCTATATTTTATTATATCATCAAGTGTTTTGGGGGAGCCAATGCACCTTTTTGAATAACCAAACTGAGGAGACAATTGTAGCACAATGTGAAGACCTTCAGCAATGTGAGTACGACTGCTCACAGCAACCAGGCATGTAATGGTTTTATACTCTCTGACAGGAGGGCATGTAGTTACATGAAAGTTGAAAGTTGGGTGGGTATGCAAGCTGTGGCAGTACTGGTACATGGTTTCAAAACATTGCCTGCAAGGGAATAATATCAATTATCACATAGTTTCTGAGCAACACTCCTCGCAGTAGGGTCTAACATGGCACAGGTCTAAAGCTTCTATGTTTGGACTTAATCAAAAGAAATCAGTCTATTAATACTGGTAATACATAGGTCTATATGTATTTGAGTCTTAGAGCCAATTTGGATTTTGGACTGAATAAAACAAACACCGAGGTATAAAAAATAAGATAATGATATGTAAAAATTGGGACTGCAGAAGCTTTATTTAAATGTGTGTGTGTTGTATTGTATCTAATATGTATGTAACATAGCTGTACTCTACAGGGCAGCATCATTAACCACACGTTAACAGAATGATGCCTGTGATAACATAAGACCAAATATGGAATAGTCTGACGCACTGTTTTTACATTCAACACTTAAGAAACAAAACAAAAGAGCAAAAAAACATGCATTAATTTCACTGCCCGCAGTAACCCTGTACGAAACTGTAAAAGCATACAATACAAAGAGCACAATGAAAGTCCGCAATAGGAGGTAAACAAGCCTAAAGTAAGATAAGGTCGCAATAAATTCACAACTGAGTGGGACAGACACATTGCAAGTTCCAACAAGATTATGATAGAATTATTATAGTGGTTTTCGCATATCAGTTGCACACACAGTAGAACACACCACTCCCTTCACGTGATGGCAAGCTGTCAGGACAAGATATACATTGCAAGAATCGCTTGGGTCACAAAAGAGCTACTAATAATAACAGTAATAACTGTCAATAAGCATTTAAGCACTTACCTAGTATTAGACAGGCAATATCCAGCAGGATAAAGGGGATCCCTCTGGTATCGAACATGTTTGCTGCTGTTTATCTCTCCCCCTCTCTCCCTGAGTCGTGCGTCCTCGCCTGTAATAAACAGTACGGGATGCTCCTCCTTGGGACGTCGTTGTCGCTGCTGTTTCCGTGAGAGTGTGAGACCAGCAAAATAAGAGCAAATTAGGTAAAAACAAACAAAAAACGGTGTCCTCGTTACAAATAAACAGATCTTAGTCATTAGGAGAAACACAATAGCCTAGCCTATATCGCTTTTTAGTTACACGGATTCGCAACTGATAGAGCCGATGTCCGGTTATCGTGTCATGACGAACCTGGTTGTAATTATCCTTAAATAAGCCTGCTACTCACTCTCACGGAGGGGCGATCATTTGGACGGACACCTGCCCAGTGCCGATGGATGTAATCGGTGGCAGTGTAGCGGACCTGAACCCCTCCGAGCCGAGGGCGACCTGAGTAAGGCCTGGTGCTCCCTTCAAATGCTACCGGAAATATTGCAACTACGACATTTACGCACACCGCTGTAATAAGGGACTAAAGAGTGATGTCCCAAGATACCCGAGTTGTCATGACGTAACGTTTAAGGGGTGTGGCGTTTTGAGATAGTGTCAGCGATGGATTGAAAAATTATGCATTTCATTATTATATGCTATTGTTGGAATTACATCTGAATATGTACTGTTCCTGCTGTTGCAAGTGTCTGTTTTTATTTGCCCCTCCTACACAACTATTTCCCCCAAATAAACAGTAAAAATGGCAATTTAATACATAGTTATATTATACACATTTTCTTCATTATACAACTTCAGCACAAAGTAGCTATGTCGCTTTGTTAGTAAAATAAAAATGACCATGCATTTTCCAGCCCATTTATGATTACACTTGGCAAGTTGGAAATAGTATCTTATGAGAAGACACTGAAGGCAGCATAACAAGAGTTTCATAATAGCAGCAGATGAACCTGCGCAGTCTGCCAGGACATTTGGGAGTATGACCAAAATATAGACTACAAATGTCCCACTGCAAAGTTAAATAACCTTCATGTGCAGCAGTGTTCCAAGGGTTTTACTTTGAAACTGGTAGGCTTAAGAAGGGAAAAAACACCAAATCCAATAACTTTTCAAACAAATTTTCCATCAGCCTGCTTGTAGGCTGTAGTTGTAGGTAGTTGTAGAAAACATACGCCCAAAACTCAGTTTTACAATGGACACGTTTACAATTGCATAGGCTTATGTAAACCCAATCCCCAACCCCATCTAGACTTCACAGAGCACTATCAATGATGTGTTCAAGGCAAGTGGGAATTGTGATGTTTTTCCCTATGCCGAATAGGAAAAATATATTTGAACGTTTCTACAACTGACCTGTTCTCTTGCTTCACGTTCTCCCACATGCAGCTTTGTGACTTTATATAAACCTAATTCAACATGGCAATATTGATAGTGAATTGTCAGAATGAATTGAAAAGCACATTTTAAGCTTTAATTCAAACTTAGAGGTTTGTTTGTGCATAACACACTTTGAGATAGCTTAATACAGATAAATGCTTACAAAATTAGAAGACGAGGTACCTCTGTTTAAGATTAGTGCAAAAACTGCACAGAAGGTCTTTGGCCCTAGCATTGTGTCTCAAATAAACCATGCATTCAATATCTGCTCTTAAAGTACACGAATGTGGCAGTTCCCAGTGGAAATGAACGCAGCACAAGCCCATCCTCCCACCCCTTCATTCCTAGAGAATCCGGTTGCTAGCTCACTATCCCCATCTACGGTGTTGGAGGTTAGGCACAGCACAAAATAAATGTAACAAAACAATTTGGTGACACAATGTATACATATGAATTAACAAATCTGATATGTTTTTGTTTACTTGTTTATTTTTGTATGTATTTTTTCTCCATAGAACAAATTATATGCCCTTTTGTGTTTGCTAATTCTCGTTCGTGAATTTTATTGCATTGTGACTGGAAAAATTAAAAGTTGGACCCAACATTAAATTTATGCAAATCCATTAAAATTTTAGAGTGCCATTACTGATGTTATGACTACGTTCTACAAAAGGAAAATATTAATGTTTGCATAGGCATTTGATTCGTTGTTGGTGTAGGAGATCAAATCTGGCGAAAGCAATATAAGCATCAATATATAGTTAATGATGTAGACTATTGTCTGCAAAAGCAAGTTCACTTGCGCAGCTGTCTTTATTTGCTCTAAAAATGTGCTATGTCAATTCAGATACTTCAAAGTTCACAATGTTCTGAATGGTAATTTCCTTACCTGCCCTCAGGGTGAAAACACATAGACTAGATTACACTGATAACTGGCCTGTAGGACCTAATTATGTCTTCTGTTAGAACACATAATTACTTTCTGTCAAGAAAACCATTCCTTTACCAAACCAAAATAAATTTACTTTCCAAAAGAGGTAAATTACTTCAAATAAATATTTCCTGTTAGAACATAATAAAATAATTGTCATTCAAAAAAATGTCATTAAAAAATAAATGACATTCACAGTCAAAGGCAATGTCTCACTGTTTAGGCACATTTAAACCAACGGGCATACTTTAGGACATAATGGTAATTGTACGCTGAAGTTGTCTGACATAAATATAATGGTTTCGGACAACAAGTTTTCCCTTTTGGATATCCTAAGACTAAATAAAAGAAGGAGCACACAACTATACCAACATAAATCATAGTTGTTATTTTTTTGTTTTTTGTTTTGTTTGTTTGTTTTCCATTTGACATGAGGGGGTGGTATAGACCCCACAGAGATTCTTATATTGTATTAATCTGCATCTAACATATGTTGATTACTTTATACATGTCTTTCACATCTTATGCCACTGAGTACCAGACAAAGTCATATTAAGATCCTGTTCTGATGCAAGTTATGAAGTAGATAATACATTGCTAGAGGCCTGACAAATTAGCCTATGGACACTTGATACTGATCCCCTCTTAGTAGCTGCAGTCCTAAATTTTTAATCAAGTTCTGAGTGAGAAGCTAGGCTGGAGCCACACGTCCAATTTTTTATTTATTTATTTTTAAATGCTGCTGTCAAAAAGTTAAGAATGATAAGTGATGATCCAGTATTGTTCCTGGGTTTTCTGAAATGCCAAACCCCAACTGGAAAATTTTGGCTATTTATGCTTATGCCCGGTTTTTGCCATTGTTAATTCTTGAGTGTATGTGTACTAGCTTATGAGATGTGGTTTTGCCAAATAGAGCGTGCTGGGAAAGATCATCTGTATTATCTTGTGTAATATTTTAAAAATACTGCATGAACATTTAATAAAAAACATTATTCAGAGCTTTAGGTGTTTTGGGATAATACCACAGTGATAGCAATAATATCTCACTGTATTTTGATATTACCGACCACTCCAGCCACCTGCCTTTAAGTCATATATAAAAGCCTGCTCAACTGGGCATCTTGCATTTGTAAAAAGGTAATGGCTATATAGGTCAGGGACACCAAGTCTTCTTAAGTATCTAGGCTGTGTCAGCTTCTTGAAAGCTACCCTAGGTTTCTGTGTTTTTTCTTTTTGTTTTTTCTTCAAAAAAAAAATTGCACAAATAACACAAATCTCCTGAAACAAGACAAGCAGTTAACAGTAATAGCATAACTCACATATGTTAATCTAAGAAAAACATTCATTTTCAGTATTTCAGATCAGCCCCACAATGTTACTGGTATAGTTGACCATCTCTGATGGATCTTTGTAATATTTCTGGCTGATTCAGTCTATATATGTAACAAATAAATGCAACAGTATTTATTTTTAAGTGTCAGACCTTAAAATTTCTATATGAAAGGGTTTCCCTGATAACACATTTAAGTGTTGAAGGGCATACTTTCACTTTTATTCCAGTTAATTTTGTTTCCAGACGCACAGCTAAATGAGTCAGCTACTTCTAATATCACTGACACGGCTGTTTTGCTGTGTTACAAGGATGCCTCAGCATACATACTGATCTCAAAATCATTTTCTTATAAGCTAATGCCAAGGATTTCTTTCCTCGCACAAATTGCACATGCCAGTTGTTCTGCAGCATTTTCAAGACTTAAATAACTTCGGCAAAAAATCTGCTCATAATAAGATATTCATTTTAAATTGTGTCACGTTTCTATGTATTAAACTCATCAGCAGTTCATAGTTTGAAATTGCACAGAGCTAACCTGCAACAATTATTAATTTCTTTGACTGGTAACAAGAATATCAAAATATCTTTGACGCAAACATAAAAATAGTTGCACTTTTTTTTGACTTACCTGTTGCAACACAATGCTGCCATCTGTAGTTTAATAGCACCTATTGCTGTACACAATTCATGATCACAGCAATGTGTAGACCTACTACTAATGATGGTAGCCTATGTAAAGCTAGGCAGCTACATAAGTGGACAAACAAATGCATATAGAGTATTTACTATATGTAACTGAACATAGAAGGGGGCAGAATTATGTCAGCCTTAGAATTTGTAAAACAGATCAGAGAATCACTTTTATTTGTGAGTTTGTCAAGACCTAATGAAGGTCTATGACTGAAACATTGTAGGGGCAAATAAATATTGAGCAAGTGAAAGACAGTGTGCAGGCTCTTTACTTTCTGGTTACACTTTACCCTGCACCTATGCACCTGTCACAAAGACTGTTTATCCAGGTGTGCAAGAGACTTTACTGCCTATTTGTGAGTTCATTGAAAGGCTAAACTGAGAGGCCTGATCTGTTGATGCACAATGACACACTATCCAATGTACACAAACGCATAATCTAAAAAGGGTATTGTGTCAAGGAATACTAGGATACCTGAATCTCAGGTGGTGTTTGTCCAGGGTAACTACTATAGCATTGCTAGGAAGAAGGCAGAGTTAGTGTGTGTGCCTGCAGAGGGATTCATCCTGTATTAAAGATACACTTATCTCAATCAAGATAGTGCTAAGCATCTTTTAAGGCAGTGTCTGAGCTCTAAGAGTAAATGCTGAGCCATCTTGAAGGATGTAATGTCTTTTTCCCAGGAGCCTCCAAAGTGACGGGCACTTGATGGATTTTAGTTGAATTCTATTTTTTCCTGGGCTGCCAGCTGGTCTCTCAGCTGGACAACACTGAAGGCTTCCTGTAGCACAATGTTCCCACCACTGGAATTAGATCTCTGGTCACATTTTATGAGACTCGCCTCTCCATGCAATGAATTGCAGCAGTGACATCAGAAATGAGTATGAACCAGTAGCTGTCAGCAGTGTGCCCTGGTTTTGTATTTAAACGTTTATGGCACAACCGGATGTTGGATATCTGAGCCTTGATCTTCACACATGTTCTGAAGGCATCCTCTAAATTCATATTAATTTGGCTTCTGTGTCAAATTCTGAACATTTCAAAAGACTTATAGTCCGAAATCCTCTGCTGAAAGATGGTTGTCAAGAATTACCCACATAAAAGTAGCATTCTACTGACATTGGATGTCCTCTTCAGGTTCTCTGTAGACCATCACGTGCTTCTGTAGGGCATAAATGGCACAAGTGCTGCTTGTGGTGCCAAACGGGTGGACACACCATTCATACACATCCCAAGGGGGTCAATGCAGTTCATCCCTTGCCATAAAAGCCTGAAGAATGGTTGATCTTCTGGGAGGAGCTGCACTTGGTGTAACATCCCCTTTTTTCAATGCTGATGGTGACGAGCTGCTCCTGGAACTTCATGAGGATTTCCAGCTGGGTGGCAGCTAAGGTGGATCTGTGCAGGAGACGTCTCATTCAGACCGCTCTCCTCATAGTTGAAGGAGCAGATGAAGACCATCCTGTCTTTACTGTTATGGTGAACCATGTGGTGAGGTATTTACCACCCTTAACTCATCACCAACTAACCTCTTTTTGAGGGACCAGCTGCAACCAGCTTGTTGACCTCCATGTTGTACACCACTGCCTTCCCTGGTTCCTTTCACAGGCAGTTTTCTATCCCTCTCAAATGGTCCACTGTTGACCCATAAGGTTGCTGATACAGTGCACAGGATGAGGCACAGATAGTGTGAACAGGAAAACAAGGCAGGCAAATTGCTGGCATTGCACATTTGCAAAGAAGAGGCAGAGGGGGCAATATTCATTATCAAATCAGACTCTGTACACTTTACAGCTCTGCTCTGAAGAGATAATACAGCTTCTTGCATACAAGCCCTGATATATTGCCCCCATCTCTTACAGATACATTAAATTATTATGGTCCTTTCTGTGGTTGTAAAGCCCTATAAAACTTATTTAACAAAGAGAGTGATTATGCCACTGCATGCTGAAGCCTGGACAATGAAAGACATGACATTTCAATGGACCACCAGAAACCTGTCTGGTCCTTGAGATACTCTACCAGCTAAAGAAAGTTTTCTATATGTCCTTGCTCAAAAATTTGTTTCATTAAGATAAATGTTACCATGGGCGTAGCAATGAGTTTAACACTGGGGGGACACATATTGGAAACCTGACAGATCTGTAAATAGTTTGAGCAGAAATATGTCATAAATTAACTACACCGCAAAACATTCACAAAATGCTCTGTGATCTTTTACTCTTTCTTCTTTTTTCAAATGTTTCTTGGAAAAATAGTGCTGTGCACACCTATATTAATGCATGTATAATATGTTTTATGATCTTAAGATGCGGGCATTAATGTATTTACAACAGACAACATTACATATAGTAATGTACAGTATCAGCATTTGACTTACAAAAGCTACAAAAGTATCTGTCAAGGTTTCTGTCATACAGAATGAGGACTTTTAACAACTGATTTGTCATTACTGTCCTTTGTTGTCTATCCCATATATACAATCATTAAAGTCACTTAAGACCCTAACTACTAACCCCCTTGTTGAACAAACATACAGTATAAGGTATGAATGGAAATTCCATAGAAAAACAGGTTGCATTCAAACAGTGTAGCATGCAGTCACATAAGCCCTCTCCACCAGGCACCCTCGGGAATGGATTAAGCCAGATGTGGTTAAGAAACAGGATAACAATTTTCAGACATATTTACAAAGATGGCCTAATAAAGACACCGATCCCCACAGGCAGTCGCCTTTTACCTGTAAACAAATTGCTATACAAGAGTGGAGCAAGGGGGCTTGAATCATATGCATACTGAATGATACGCCATGTTATAGTATTTGAAGCTCTTTGTGTTAAGGAAAGAGTGGACAGCACTGATGCAGGGCAGGAGCATTGATGACGCAGATTAGGACCCTTATTTTCAAGTTATATCAAATACATGGTTTGAACTGCGTCCAAGGTGTAAATCTCAGATGAGCCATTCATTCACATGGTCTGATCTTTTCCACATGTGAGCCCGTTTTGGAAAAGTGTAATTAAAGCAATCAGTGACACCACAGCTGTGGCTTTTCCTGCAGTACCAGCAGCAGTGCTACTTGGGGACATACAGCATTTATCAAGTATTACCCCTAAGCCGGTTGGAGCTTCAGCCCTGGAGCTCTAATGGAGGCTCCGCTGTATCTCCAGATTTATTATTTTATGTCTTTTAAACTACTACATGGTGTATTTATCTCTCAGATTCTAGAAAATGTATCTCATGTAACACATTTGAAATTTATAAATCACATAACATCGATCAAGACGACACTACAACTGATTGACTGATGTTGTGAGAGCTTGCTGAAAATCTGTAGGTTGTAAACACTGATCTGCATGCGACTGATTCACTCCAGTAAAATCTCTGTTATCAGACCTCCTCTAGCATTATTAATTATCAGTGATTTTTTTCTGAGTGAATTCTGACAGGTTCATTTTAATCCCCGCTGACTGAAATATGATGTTTCACAGAGTCACCCACTGGCAATTTTGTTTTACATAAGCTATATCGTCTGTGTGGGGTAGAGCAGCATCACTCATCAGATTGATTACTCATCAGATTGGTTACATCAAGCTCTTATGATCCCCCATCTGCAAATTAGGTCAATGCAATAGCAGAAGTAACAGCACTCAAGAGGGGGAAGACAAATATAAACACACAATTCAAATATGGTATAAGCAATAAAAGAACCTTTAGGTGCCAAGAACTTATATAAAAATAGTGGATATAGCGTGGATATAGCAGACCTATATCCATGTTTGACACCTCCACAGTAAAATAATTCTTTGGATTTTTTTAAAGCCTCAAATTCCCCTTGGGTGGAAAAACATATTTATATGCACAAGTGCATGTGTGTGTATGGCAGGCAGGGCTGGGGGAATTAACCAAAAATGGCCAGAATAGCTCCTAAAAGTCAAGTCACCTTATCTTAATGACACATTAATTTTCACTTTTCTTCCATGAAATAATTGCTTGGCAAGAACATGTTCATGAAAAGTACTAAATCGGTATTCATTCAGTATCAGTGCTGATTGCCACTGGTTATTAACTCATCCATCGCGGCTTAAGAGCTGCAATTTAATTTATACGTTTTTTTAATGTCTTTATATAGGAGAGGTTGAGCTCTGTGTCATATGGATTTAAATTTAACAAGAAGGAGGAGGTGGAGAAGAAAACAGATACTATGCAGAAAAGAAGTAGCCTAAATTAACATATTTTTAAAAGATAAACTTAGTGCACGGCTCATAGCTGAAAAAAAAAAGATACATAGAGATATTTTTAGGTGGTGTTTGTCCTAAAACTTTCTGCAACACCTGCTGTCAGGGACTTAGGCAGGACTCACACACACACAACAGGCAGAGGCACAGATAGAGTCGAAAACTTTACTCAAGACAGCAGGCAGTTCATAGTGAGAGGCAGGCGATGGGTCAGAAATAGCAAGCCAGAGATACCAAAACAGCAGGCAAAGACAAAGAACAAACTAACAAAACTGGGTCAGAATCCCAAGCAGGGAGGACAGATAAGGCAGGTGGGAACAAACTGGGAAACATGCAGTCAGGAAGAGGAAGACTGGACAACTGGGGTTCGGTTTGAGTTGCGTGTGAGTAACACCGCTCACACGTGCACAGATATGTAACACAAAGAATGAAAATGCAAAAACCAGAGCGCAAAAATCTAAATACAATGAGCAAATGCATACTACTGCTACTGCTACTAGTAATAATAAATAAATAAATAAATAAATAAATAAAACAAGTATAAGCAAGAAAGTGCAGATGTGGGAGGTCTAAACAGCAGGAACTGTGGTTCCTCTCCTGCCTGCTGTTTCTAACTTCTATCTGTAAAAGGACACAAAGGACACAAACAGACAAACAGAGAACACACACACACACACACACACACACAGAGAGAGAGAGAGAGAGAGAGAGAGAAACTTGGAGACCAGGGGTCGACCACATTTGGCAGCAGAGGTACTGGCTGAGGTTGTGACAGCTTGCATGATGCTAACGTTAACAATAATTGACCATGTCTTATAGATTTGGACCCACTTTCCAATTCACGTCTCAGGTTAGAGCATTATTGTGAATTTTACAGCCAGGTCAGCAGATCATTTCGTGCCATACATTTTTCATATGTCTGAGTATCATGAACTGAAAGTAACAGACCAGGAAAGAATGATCAAATAATTCCAAATGAGTACATTTTTTTTCTTGTACCGTAGTTACATAAATGCATATTATGCAGCAAGATATAAGTCAGCTAGTTAACTTGAGGCTGATATTTGCAGAGATGTTATACACTACAAATGACAGAATAGATGTGTTTTTTTTTTTATTTAGCCCTTGAAAATGCAGTAAAATAACACTATCAGTGATTGAAGGTTTTTCTTTATAGCTGGATGTTATTTTGATGGTCCTAGACTGTGACAGTGATTTCCAGTCTTTTAGTGACTTCTGTATGATTGAATATTTACACATGCAAGAAGAGAGAGGCCAGATGATGAAAAGGCACTCAAGTAAAAATTCAAAGGTTCTGCACAACAAAGAAAAAAGAAGGATACAGAGAGACAGAGTCGACATTCAGACAGCAGCAACAGTGATCTTGAGCAAATACCAGTGTCTGCTGTGCTGACGCTAGTATTTGCTCACAGCTATATGTTAAGGTATGTCTTGAGATTACATTTCAGTTTGTGTCAGTTCTTGCATCTTGAATAGAGGTGGGCGTTCAGGTCTGTCTTTATCTGTGCAACTTTCAGTTGTTACCCTTTTTACACCGAAAACTCACTGAGGATTGATTTACCTGCAACAGAGATATCTTTTTTACTACTACTTTTGCTGGATACCACAATCTTATTACAGTCTCATTCAGAGAAATCAAAAGTTAACCCAAATGCAATAAGTGTCCAACCAAATTCTAGGCAATGAATGCAAAAATGAGTTGAACCCCCATCCACGTCAGGGCATCTTGACTTCTAGTTGTCTGAAGCAAAATGGGATCCCTGATCTCATAGAGTGGGTGGAAGTCAAGTTGGATAATTCATAGATGCCCCCTGTACCTGATGCCTCATTTGGACCTTCCCATTAAGATTGTTCTGCACATGCTACTGCATAAGAGAGGAGTAGCATACACCTGAATCCTGCCCACTTCCACTCTAATGCTCGTCTCCTACATGATCTTCAAGGCCCTCGCATCAGAACCGTGTAATGAACTTTTCGCTCCTGTATGACAAAATGTCCAGCTACCAGAGTTCCTCTGCATGGCTGAAGAGATTTGAAGATGCAGGGCCTAAAGGATGTTAAAAGGCACTGCAGTGGAGTCACACTGCACATCAAAAGCTTTGCGGTGCCTTGGAGTGTCCATCCCAATTGAATTCTGGAGAGCAGCTACAGGATATCTATGGTCAGTGAGGACAAGATTGTCTGCTATGAAGACTTGCTGCACTTTGAAATAGATGTAGGTGACCATAGGGGTAAATAAAAAGGAAAAAGTAGTGGGGGTGCTCGGTAGAGTGCATACTACATACTATCACCACCGTGGTTTGGGTTTAATTCCAACCCTGTGCCCTTTGCTGCATGTCATCCCCTTTTTCTCTCCCCATCTTTCCTGTCTACCTCTACTGTCACTGTCAAATAATGCAGAAATGCCAAAAAAAAAAAAAATCTTAAAAACAAAAGAAAGGTGTCATGATGTTAACAAGCAGGTGACTCCTGTCTTCAGAGGTGAGCAGGTGCAGACAGAAAGTAGATTGCTCAGGCAGGTGTGTGTCCTCACACTCTCTGCTTGTGTGCTTGCTTGGGCTTGAGAAGGCCAGGTTTTATCAAAACTCCTGGTGTCTGTTCAGGGTGCCCACAACAGTGTCTGCACTTTAAAGGAGATTCATTCAACTGTCTTCGCACACATACAGTATATCCACGCCATTCTTATATGAAGAACATCACCCTTCCAAGCTTGAGTCAATGAAAATTAAAATAAACACACTTTGGACATTACATTTGCATGCACAGATAAACAGTTCCACGGATAACTGTCCATTAACAAGTAACAAATACTAGTTTGTACTATTAATCCCATTAGCATGCAGTTGACAGCAGGACGTAATAACCCATTCAATTCAAGTATGCAATTCACAGCAGAATGTGAAGGTAGGAAGTTACCTAAACATATGAACTGACACACAAGGTAAGTAGTATCATTTCAATTGGAATATTGGCATGGCTATGATATTCTATGATAATTTTTGTTATTCTGTTACAATTGTTGTATGCTGTCTGTGTTCTGTACATGCAGCATCTATTGCAGGTCTGTGGGTCCCGGGAGAGGGATCCCTCCTCTGTTGCTCTCCCTGAGGTTTCTTCCTTTTTCTCCCTGTTAAAGGGGTTTTTAGGGAGTTTTTCCTTATTCGATGTGAGGGTTTAAGGACAGATGATGTTGTTTTTGCTGTACAGACTGTAAAGCCCTCTGAGGCAAATTGTAATTTGTGAATTTGGGATATACAAAAATAAAATGACTTGACTTGACTTGATGGCTAACAATGCTATAGCTGAACCTACTACATACTAAGGACATATTGCATAGTAAGAGTGGTATAAATTTGCTCTTTTACTCTGCAAGTAAAGAACATAATACTTGTAGATATAGTAGTGGTAGTGTGGCAGTTCTAATCTCTATAAATGCTGAAAACAGGCATTAGGAATTGAGAGCTCAAGCAAGGGGACAGCAAAACAATACAAATACAAAATTCAGCATGTTTCACATGAGAGTGTGCAGTGCTTTGGGACTTTCAAGGACGCTGTAGGTGGAGTTGAATATCACTCTGCCTCAATGAGCTGCACACAGAGGGCTGCCATCCCACAGTAAACATGAGGCACAGAATATAACCAGGTGTCAGGAACATAAAATGTGGATCCCTCAACAATGGAAACAGTAAAATGGGTTGTTGATAACATGAATCATCTTTATTATTTTTCCTCCCCCTGGATGGGTTTACAGTGTGTCTGATGCCATATGGTGGTAGATCTATAGTTGCACAGTGTCCAATGATTGCTAATTGTCCTATAACAATCAAGAATTAAGAATATTTTACAGGCCAAGGTGGTCTATGGTATGTTTTTCTTTACAATGTTACCTCATTCCAAGATGAAAATGTCACCATACAAAACAAATTGAACAGTGGTTTCATGAGGTCAAGTGCTTTCCATGTCCATCACCACATCTATTGTTGAACCATAACAGACAGTTGTGAAGCACAAAGTTTGAGGTGGATTTCCCCTTCCTTCATATCTCAAAGAAGTGGAAGCTTTCATTCTTGAAGGTCTAATTTCCCACTGCACACAGTTTAGGACATGTCAGACAGGAAAACAGAAGCGATTTGTGAGGCAAATGGTGGGCTCATTCCTTATTACTTACTATTTATATATTGTCAGATGTTCATTTTGTAAATTTGGGTACTCAAATAACAGTCATAATGGTAATTACCTCTTTACATTGCACCTCACAGTTGGATAATAAATGAGGATTTAGATGACAAAAGCAAACACACCGTAATAAAAATACACACACAGTGTACAAATAGATGTTTTATTTAACTCATTCAAGTGAACTGAAAAAATTCTTAAACGTAAAGACACTCAATAAACATTTCAAGGAAGGTTCAAATGGCTAACAATAAAAACATTGTTCAAAAAGTGCCTCTTTGTCATAACTTTGGCCTTCCACCAAAAGCACAACTCTGATTGCGTCAGGAATGAGATTTTAAGACAAAAAACATTTCTATAGAGGATTATATGTAAAACATGACTGTAAATAAATCATCTTGGCAGTTGATGAAGATGATTTTATACATTTACATACCGGCTGCCAGAGAGCCATCGTCAGTCACTGTGACTGGTCAGCAATGCTCGAAATGTCACATTTCATTTTCAGTATATTGCACTCTGGATTACACCACGATTGTACTCACTTTGTGTGTGTGTGTGTGTGTGTGTATGTGTGTGTTTGTGTGTGTGCACGTGTGTGTGCGTGTGTATTTATGGCTGTGTGAACAGGAGTTACATAAGACAGACAGAAAAAGAAATATTAGATTGAATAGGCTCATTCAGACTCATCAAGTCATCGTCGATATCTCAGTTCAGCAAATGGCATTACTGTCAGTCAGTAATCGTTCCTTTATACACTCTATCAATTCTGTGTCCACAAATTAGTCCAATAAAACAAAGACTTTGTCTTTTTAATTAACCACGTTCAAGTCCTAATTATTTTCAGCCACATATTACTAGCGCACATTCAACTCATTCTTCATAAAATAGGCCTTTGAGAAAAGCAAACTCATTACAGTATATGCTGAGAAATACCTGCAGATAATTCATAGCTCATTCAAATTCATAATTCATAGCATTTTTTAATACTATTTTCGCTTCATTAGGGAAGTGGCTGACACAATAATACTGCCCAGGCAAGATATCACACAGCAAATTTTTAAATAAGAAAACAACATAATAATTCATGTAATAAAATTTGCAAAAGAATAACAAACATAAATAAAGCAAACGAAGATTAATGATCAATAATTTATAAAAAAATGTTTACAATGCCTTTGCAGGCTTTAAACAAGTCCTTCATTTATTCCATTCAGTTTCAGTCCACTGGGGGGCTCTACTGGTCTATACAGATTACAATGTAAATAGGTTCGTTTTTCATTGGCCATCCTGAAGAGAGATTATTGTAAGTATTAGTCACACAAGGCACATGGTTTAGAGACCGACTGACTTTCCAACTCGACGTCAGGGTCCATCGTTTCTTCTGAAAGGCCAAACAACAGGTAGGAATATACAGATGGTTGTATCAGACATGGGAGATCCTCTGCTTATTGTCCTAAAAGATCCCACACACTGAATGTAGATGCTTCTCCTGTGTAGGCGAAAGTCTCAAAAAGTCTAATTAATAAAATTGTTTGTTGTCCCTTTGAGAGTAACATCACACCAACCAGGTTTTTAGCCCTTTAAAGGAAAAAAGTCTTCACATTCTTGAACAAAATCTGACATAATCCAGCACAATTTCATTCAGTTGTTGTAGTTTAATGCATTTCAGCCATCTGACTAAGTCTTCATGTCTTCTTGGAGTTTGAGTTTTGCTGCTGTTTCTGCTTGCGGAGGTGAGCCTCGATCTCGTGCCTGAAGAACAGCATCCCCAGCTGGCCGTGCGAAGCCTCGTTCATGGCTTTGGACTGCATGCACATGCGGTACTGCTCCGGAGGCAGCTCGTCGGCGCAGTGCTTCTCATGCCACAGGTGGAACAGGCCTCTCGAGGGCGCCCGGACCACCAGGAGGTTGCTATGGAGATACTTTCTGTAGAGGTGGACGTCCTCTCCACCCCAGCCTTTGATGTCAACGTCAAACCCTCCTGGAGATCAGACAGCAGGATAGGGGAATGAAAGTATGGCTTAAAAAAAACCAAACAAACCTCTAGCTCTAAAACGAATGCTGATTGTGAGTCCTGATTACAATTTCTGCCATCACAGTCAATTTTTCTTTCACACTGGCTGGCCTGTTGTTTGATGATGCTGCCGTGCAAAAATGATGAGTGTAGCGCAACAAGCGTGTGACCAGACATGTTTAAACCTCTTTAAAACTACTTATGCATATCATTTGTTTTTCTTTGTAGTGTGTGTATCCCCATGGCTTGTAGCGACACACGTAGAAATGTTTGGTTTTATTCTGATTATGCCTTCTTTCTCTCTCCAGTTCTCCTTCTCTCTCTTCTAAGATATGCTTCAGGGCTAAACAGAGATAAGATTGGAATTTGAAGAAAACAGACGAGTTGTTTGTGCGTATGCAATTTCACCCTAAATATAATATATTCTATTGCAGTTCATCCTGCTGCTTCATGCTACTGCAGAGAAGAATACAAAATTGCAAAACTAAATTATATTTTGTAAAACCGTGTGTGTGTGTTTGACACCTCCACAATAAAATAACTCTTTGGATTTGTTTATAGCCTCTAAATTTATCAAATCGATTCCACTTTGGAAAAATACATTAATGTAAATCTGTCTTGAGAGCCAATATTCCTCACCTCCATTGTTATAATACAGATCAAAAGGATATGAGGATATGGAATATGGTAATGCATGCATGAGCTCAGAGCTATTTCATTCAGATTGACATAATAAAGTCCCCTCTGAGTAGAGACAAGTGATGTGTTAGACTAATAAAATAGTGTTTTAATGTTTTGCAATATCCATTAACCTATGGCAACATTATGGCACATATTGTTATAGCCATCGTAGAACTCCCACTTTACCATGATTTATGCAACGCTGCACTGATAATCACCACCCAAAAGCAACTGTTTAGAAACTCCTGCAGTATTCATTACTAGGATTCATTTGTGATGCATACTGCTGTAGGCCATGTCATACTGTAAATGTTGCGCTGTAATACTTACCTATGTTGATGAAGTCAGACCTGTACTGGCAGGTCATGCCGAAACCAAAATCCCTCCAGAACCCCGTGTCCTTCTTAATCACCTGAGGGGAAAAGAGCTACATGTCTTAGTGAGGTTTCTGAGCAATAAAAGCAGCTCAACACACATGGGAGGGAGGTACTTAGGCAGGAGCATGCTTCTGTGAATTTGTATCCTTAGCAACGGGAAAGGGTGAAATACTTTATAGTTAATATTTCTACCTCTCAGCGATGTGGCACGGCACTGAGCACCGTGTTTTCCAGCAGTGACTTGCAGTGCAAAAAGCAAGAGGAGTGTAAAAGAGATTCGGGTGGTGTGCATTACCAGTTGCTGCTCCACAGGTGGGATGTGGTCGGCACTTCCATAGATAAGGGCGGGGTTGTACTGACTGAACAACACCGGGTAGAACACCTTTTTACCTGAGAAGGAGGGAGAAAGGGCCATGTCAGACCACTAGCCTGGGATTTGACATCAGTATGTGTGTGCGTGTGTGTGTTGTGTGAGTTCTTGCGCCTCTCACCAGGTTGTGTGTTGAGTCGGCAAGTGTTGAGGAAATCGGCGGTGAAGTAGATGTCCACGTCACAGAAGAACAGCAGCACGTTGCCTCCCTTCCAAGCCCTGGCCCCGACATCGAGGCCGCGTCCCCGAGAAAACTCCTCGTCCAACTGCAGCAGCGTGTAGTTCTTAAAATTCACCTCCCTGGAGAGAGCGAGGGAGAGGGAGAGGGAGAGAGAGAGGAGAATGAACTGAGATTTTGCTCATTTCCTGTGTTCCCTTACTATCTGAGATCACTACAGATAATTTTCCAGCGCATTTACCACATGATGAGATATTTTCTATTTTTTGGCTTAAAATCGTTTGTGACTGACAGTAGGAAGGCCCTAATGCAACTGCAGAGAACGTTAACTGTTGGTTGAAAGTTTTATTCTGCAGAGGAAAACTTGTAAAATTGAACACATCGTGACCCAGAGGCAGTATCTTGCCTCCACATGTTTATAAGCAGAGGCCAGGGTGCGTCCTGTTTGTCTTCACTTCAGCTCATATCTGTTCCTCCGCTTTTCTCCCTTTTCTCCTACAAGGACGTAACAGGGAGGAAAAGGAAGGAGAACGGGAAGTAAAGAGAATCAAGACAGTTGCTTCCTTCAATCAAACAAAAATCAGAGTCCATTACAGATGAAGTGGCCCAGTTACAAATGTCTTCTAGCCAATCACAGGGCGTAATCATGCCCAGCTTATTTAAAGTGACAGAGCCAACTGTTTTATGTCAAAGGTTGCATTCAACAACAATCTGTCACTAAACCTTATGTGATTCTGCTCCTAGTTGGGAACATTAAAGAGACATGAGTGTAGGCTTTAGTCTACAGACATTCCATGGAGTTCAGGATTAAGCCTGCAGGTGAGCCTACATACATGTCTTCAAGTAAATATAAAGCCTTGAAATCAAAAATATTTAGTCCATAATCTGTGAGCCAATCATTAGTCTGTGATATTCTTGCAAGCCAATAATCTGTGCTTGCTTGTGCTTTATTGTTCCTAACGTCATTGTAAAATGTAGTCGGAAGGAGCAGCGTATACAAATACCTTCTGAAAGGATCAAAGGAGACTGTGAAGCAGCTTATTCGGTTTCTAACAATATTGGGACAGTCGGCGACATGACAGGGGAAACAATACGTTTTGGAGTCACAAAGGACAGGAAGAGGTAGTGAAGGAAAGGCAGAGGAATTTCTTCCTTTCCCTGCAACCGTGGTGCAGCCCTGGTCAAACACGTGCATGAATATGAAATGGTGAGAGAAACTCCTTTCAAAATGTAGAACTTAACGGCTTGATGTTAGCGTTCTGATGCAACTGTGCAAAAACGTGTTTGGCGGCCTCACTCACAGTGATGGATTACCTTTACTGTCTGAAATAGAAGTCTCCGGAGTTATTTTCTATGCCATTTGGAATTGCGCGGGACTGAGTGAGCCCGACAGTCACTATTATTAAAATGAGCAAAAATCACTGAATTGCCCTTTAAATGATCAGCTTAATAGGAATATGACAGATCCCAACATCCTGCTGGTGTGCTGTCCTCGCTAGAAAGCCCATTTAACCCCTGACAGGATTTCTAGCTAAAATCCAGTCACATCCAAGCTATAACCGTACTGTCAACATACAGCACAGTGTACAGCTCCTATTATGTCACACAACCTCCACCCATCAGCATGACCTCCTTCATTCACCTTCCCTGAGTTATTTCAAGTCTAGCGGCATTGTTTCAGCACAACCTTTTGTGTATCGTCTTGTGAAAAAGATGTTCCTGACCCAACTCACGTTCTTCTCCCTCTCATTTCAGTCATGCTATGATGAAACTTAAACCAGAGAAATGAAAGCTAATTGAAGACCGTGCTTCCTTCATCATCACTCTAATGTATCTCTGAGAGCTGAGAGAAAACAGCTGGACACAGGCGTGTACAGTTGGGGCTTTATACCGAACTGTAACTGCGCACATTAGCTGTGCCCAATCCTCCACTCATGCGTGCACATTGACAGACACCGATACAAACAATGACATACACACACACACACATGGCAGCCAGGGAGAAAACCGCGAGAAAAGCTGGTTTACCCTTCGCTGTCCCAGGCAGAACTAACGGGATCAAGTCTCCTCCTTCATGACAGTCTGATGACACATCACACACAGACACAAGCGGAGAGAGACACAGAGACAGCAGGTAGACAGAGGAGGCAGGCAGAGCCACACACACACACACACACACACAGCTCTGTTAAAGGAAACCAGGATGACCAGAGGAAATGTCTGCTTTGTTTTGGCCAAGGACAGCTCCATCTTTCCGTCTCTCTGCTGTGTGTATGTGTCTGTGAATGCTATGCATCACACAGACAGAGACAGGGTATTTATGAGTATTACTGTGTGAAAGCCCTTGTCTCTCTGTCAACTCTCCCACGAACAAGACTGATGTAAAACCTCGCGATCTTGATCCTAACTGCCCTAAATCCCATTGAAACATAAACACATGGGGCCTTCTGAGCCTGGTTTTCAAGAATTAGAGGTTTGAATGCATATGAATATATGTTTGGATGTATTTATTTTTTGGTATAACGCCCCCAGCAAGACAATATTTTCACATCCCATACATTTAAAATGACTTAGAAGGTTTTGGGAACTTTTTAGATATCAGAAGAATACACATGTAAGACTTGATTTCTCTATTCTGTCATTTTATCAATATCGCCTGTGCCTGTTTGATGGTATTTGTGTGTGCTGTCAGCCTGTATGTCAGCAGATAGAGGCCCGTCTCCAATGCTATCTCCAGTATGTGGATCCAAACACAGTTTATCTGTTCCACAGCCTACACAGGGTCCCAGGAGAGGTGGACCCACCCACTGGCACTAAACTCTCCACAGATGGGAGAGAGGGAGCACAAATAACTCTATTTGTGTCAAACAATGTTAATGTAGAACTAGCACAGTGTCAATGTGTAATTACAAAGCAATAAATTTCATGTATGTGAGTGAGGGCGTGGATTCAATTCAAATTTTAATGGCGCTGTGTGACTACATGGCTTATTTTCTCTGAGCAAACAAACAGTGCTAAAAATATTGCTTCATCCTGTTTATGTGAGAACATCAGGTTCCTCTGTGTGTTTTAAAATGAAATTCTAAATGATTCAGGATTCAATTAAATTGGAAATATTATATAGCAGGCTATGCAAAGCATCTTAGTATAATACTCTCTCCGGTGGCGATTTATGAATTAAGCTGTGCCTATATCTGTGACTCTGTCACGTTTAAAAGAAGTATAGTAATAAATAATTCATCAGTAACTTTAGGGTGCTCATGTTTTGATGATTACCAATATTACATAGGGGAAAAAGTTAATTGTCACTGTTTCCAAAGAGCCGAGGCTGGTGGTTTATGTATTATTCATCCTAGTAAATGCAGTCTGTATGCTTGTGCTGATCTCATTAGCCGTTTAAATAATTCTTACGCACGGTGTGTGTGTGCGCACAGTATGCACGACTGTGTGTGTGTGTGTGTGCGTGGGTATGTGTAACCATTTTCTCTAAAATGTGCGCTCAAATATGTATGTGCAGGCACTGATACTCTGAGTCAAGCTGGAAACTCAGTGCTACAACCTACAGTATTACGGCTTTCCATACTACTTTTTTTTTCGTGCTCAGCGTACAATAGCATAATCTCCTGCGCTACCTCTCTTTCTCCCTCTTTGCTTCAATTCCCCAGGCGTACTGGCACACTTATTAAGGCTTAAAATAGTCAATTTGTTTACTGTGGGCGTAATAGCTAGCACCTAGTAGAGGATAAATTGTTGAGATTTTGTCAGTGTGAGAAGAACTGTCATGTTCCCACTTAGCAGCAGGCCTGATCCTGTTAGTTCTGCTTAGGACAGGGAGGAGGAAACCACGTTTTCTCCCTCTGTGAGTCTTTCTTTCTGTGTCAATCTGTCTCTGTGTCTCCGCGTAGCCACTTGTTTGTGTTTGCGTGTGTGGTTATGACAAGAGCATTGGTTACAGACATTGTGTTTATTAAAAGTGAAAAGCCCCAACTGAATAAGCCCATATCCAGCCATATCCTGGCTCCTCTCAACTCTCGCCCCCTCAGTGGGACACATCAGACCAGTGAAGCAAGCTCGGCTTGGCTTCCTAAATAAATTTCAGACAGTAAAGCTGAACTTCCTTTCAAGCACTTCTGAGGCAGCGTCTCCTTTTCTTTTCAGGTGTAGCCATACAAAACAATGAGTACAGGGGTTACGCTCTCTCCCTGCTGGTATCTCCTCATGCCTGCTGTCAATTAGCCTTTTTTACCTGGGAACTGTTTTGTCTTTAAAGATTTTTAAACCTGTATTCTTCCTGTCGCTTTCTCATCTGTTATCTGTCTGCTCTTTGCAAAAAAATGTCAGGTTTAATTCATTTATAAAGCACTTTAAAAGCAAAGTGATTCACAAAGACAGAAAGGACAATCAATATTAGGATGTCAAAATTATACACACATATATTCATATAGCCTATGTACATATACGCACATACATATATATGTATATGTACACACATACACGCATAAAGGAATATATGTGCATGACAGATGTGGAAATAAAGCAAGATTAAAGATAAAATAAAATAAATAAAGATGTTAAACACAATTAAAAACCCAAAGAATAAGATAAAAAAATAAACAACACAGTATGACTTCTTGGGGCTACTGTATAGAATTAGGTTAAAAAAAAGTCTTCCCAGCAAGCCAAGGAAATCAGCAGTCTGCCCATGTCATGGCAGGGTAAGTACAAGTTATTAAAAATGTAGGGTTGTTGTGATCATGCTCAGGCTCAGCCCTCAGGCAAAGACAGCTTCACATGAGTTATTAACCCTGGTTAATTTCAAGAATATGTCCATATTACAGGCACGCAGTATGAAGACACACGCCAACTGTGATATGGACGCTGAATAGCCGTCAAACTCATCTTTTATTTGCTTCATCATTTCATCCTCCCATCATCTTCTCTCCCTCGCCTCTCTTCAACACCCCCCCCCTCCTCCTCCCTCCACAGCACCATCAAAGCTCTTCTGAGAGTTGTTGACCTGTCCGTGAACTGAATGAAACACCACAATAACATGAACGGCTAGTTAGAGGGAGCATTAGAAGATAGAAAGGAATAAGATGAGAGAGGGCTCGCTGCTGAGAGAGCGACACGGCGATCACACTCTGCCTCTCTCCGAACGCCTGGCCCGCTCTTCATCTTTATCGCCGTCCTTCTCTTCACTCCTCGCCACCTTTAAGATTCTTGTCTTCTCCTGCCCTCTGAAAATGTTTCTGCTTCAACCTCCCTTCTGCCATCTTATCTTCTCCCCTACTTTGTCCTCTTCAACCATCCTTCCTTCTTCGGCTGCTCTCCTCTGAAGCACAGAAATTATTTATGTGTATTGACTGATATTGCAGTTCAAGCAGATATCTAACTCATTCTGCTCTCTCTCTTTTACACACAATGGTCTCTCTCTCTCTCTCTCTCTCTCTCTCCAGCTCTCTCTCTGTCTCCCTCTCTCTCTCTGTTATAACTCTGGATGATAATTCTCGTCTTTGTTTGAAATGATAAGCCCGCTGTCTCACAAAGACTGAGGCTCAGAGGCTTTCATGCCCCCAAATGGTTTGAGTCCAAGTTCAGTCTTTGAAGTTTGGATGCGTAATAGATATACTTTAGTAGTCATGAAAGTTCAGAAGCTGAGCTTATCTATTTTAAATGATAGGCTTGGTGTCTAGCTGATTGCATGAAGACTGAGGCACTGACTAGCTGAAGTTTCACTATCTCCCTCCCACACTATGAGCGTACGTGTGGTTTTGGCTGATGTTACAGTAGAACTGGTTCAGCCTGGTGATGTAAAGCCTAAATGTGAGCACCTGAAACACCAGCCAAGGCTTTTCACTCTTATGACACAGATTTGTGTGCCGTGGTTAGGGCTAATAAATGTAGTTGTTCCAGGTCAATTTAGATGTTAGATTCTGAGGTGAAAAAATAGTATGTTTAAATACACTTGAAGTATATTAAGTGTACTTGTATGAGCACTAAAGGTTAATATAAGGTTATTATATATAATTTTTGGTATACTTTTTTATACTTAATATATTTAAAAGTTGAAATTAAACAGTATTTAATATGTACTTAAGATGTGCAGAGTCCACTTTACTGTACTCGTTTGGGACTATTTAAATTGTAACATAATATACTTAAGTATACATTTCAAATCATTCCTCATTTACTTAAAATTAGCTTTGAATATGTTAAATCATATTTTTAATTATCTTGCAGTGTAAAAAAAACAAAATAAAAAAAACATAACAAAACAACAAATTTGAAATACACAAGGAGCATTATGGTCTCACTTCAGAATACTGTATTTATGTGTACATATAACATATTTCTATGTTAAAGCGTGCTTAAACGGTATTAAGATACACTTTACGAGAGTATATTGAAACACTAAATAAATAAATACACTTTTTCACATTTAAATTCAGTACATAAGATATTAATGTGTTTTAAATGTATTATTATTATTTATTTTATATTTTATAATTTTTTTTTATTTTATTTATTTTTATTTTTATTTTTATTTTTATTTTATTTATTTATTTATTTATTCAAACTTAAAGCTCAAAATGTTGTAACAAAGCTCTAAAACCCACATTTTCCACTACACAAAGCGACTGGTCATCCAGTAAAATGAACTCGACAACTTTCTCTGTTATAATTTTGGCCTTGGTGCTCTCTGGAGCG
>OMKZ01024574.1:3460-19948 GCA_900302535.1 Neoniphon sammara
AACATACATGCAAGCACGCACACACACACACACACACACACACACACACACACACACACACACACACACACACAAAACATATATTTAAGTTGAACAAGATAATAAAAAAAAATCCAGAGGAAGTGGTGCACCCATATCACAGTTAAATCATGTCAGATATATTGTTTATAATCTTAAATGCCTTTTATCTCTAAAAAGAGTCTTTTTTTGCTGAAGAGCACACCAAAGCTCTTTGGGTTTGCTCTGCTCATGGGTCCCTTGGGGAAGCTGGATAGAGTCATTCTTGTTCCCTTGCCCACCCAAATCTGTCAAACAGAACAGGAATCCAGACTTATTGTTGTAAATCAACTTCCTTGCCATTACGTTCACACTGCCTTCTCCACTGAAACAGAGCCACAGAATGTAGAATGTAAGATAGGATATGAATCTATCTTCTGCATCTGCATTGTACCAATTACATTACAGAGCTAAAGCAATTTGAATTAGTGTTGTGAGACTGGATGACATGTGACCTCTTTGACAGAATCTCAAGACATACCTGATCTACTTTAAACCAGTGTTCAAACATGATCCATTGAGAAGTAGGGAAATATACCCCTGAATAAGAGCAACCTTTTCCTCTGCACTTCTCCTTGTGTGTATCCTTTCAGTCTCAGCATCTGTGGCAAGACATGAAATTACACATAATTGCTGTTGTTTATTGGATGTGATAATGGCACCTTTTAAACTCTATCCTTGCATGGCAAAAATTGCTTTGCAATTGGGCAAGCCAGACAACACTTGGAAACCACAAAGCAAATGTCTGTCATTGCCCTTTAGCAGTCTCAACTAATGGAGGTAGCGCAGCATCAACAAACGCACAATGAGATTTATCAAGGATTTCCTTCCATGTTAGGACATATGAAAATGGAAGGAGACTGATAAATGATTGATGGTTGTCTTACTAAATGATATCAACAGTTTTTTTCCGCCACATATCTCCATTGGGGTTAATAGAAGATGTATAATGGCATATTCAGTCGGGTTGTCTCTGTTACGTGCCTCTATTCCACTGAAGTCTGAAACAAATTTGCCATTTCAACACATCTATGGTCACTTTAATGTCAATACAACTTCTGTTACAATAACATGTAAAGATGTCTTCTTTACCTTTTTAAGGATTACACAGCATGTGTTGACCCAAATTAGACCGGCTAATGCATTGAAATTGACACACCACTGTTCAAGAGCAGTGGGCTGCTGCAACAGATGCAGTTAATGTGGCAGATCATATTTCTGACCTCTTTGATATACAGCCTGGTTTTGTTCAATTTAAGGGTAAAAAAAATGCAGTTGACAACTTTGCATGCTGGCAGTTCCACATGGCAACTCAGTTTTGCCAAGGCAGTCTGTGATGCTCTATACTAAAGGATACAATAGAGACAATAGCAGCAAAATGCTGGTGAATCCAGCTCTGGACAGAGTGTTCAATCGCTTTAGGATAGAGTTTGTTTTTGCTAGTAATTTTTGCTTCATCACTTCTGTGAGCTGAAAAGTATTCATGACCAATACCAGAATCTAATGTAATCTGTTCTCTTTTGCAGCCTCACTTGTTACTGTATGCTGATAGATATGTTTTTATGCAAAAATATGTACGTCATGTATGGATGTACAGCATTGACTGCTGTTTTCAAAAGAAATATTAATGGTTATCACTCCAAGAAGTCAATATTGCCAAAATGCTCCAAAATACTTAAAGAAGGCATGGTGGTCAGCTCACTTTCTGGAAACAAAACAAAACAAAAAACAAAACAAAAAAAATTGATATTGACATGTCCCAAATATTTTCAAATAACAGTCATCAATAAACGCTCTCAGGTGTGGTTATTGAGCCCTCTGTCTGTGTGGATTGTTCATAGACGGTGTGTTTTGGATCCTTCTCTTCCAGTAATGAATCCTGGGGATTCAGGGTCATGCTGGCCTATCTTGACAGATGCCAAACCAATTACGGTATATCTCTATTTGACTAGGCCTGTGCTTGTGTTTCCCTATTTGTGCTCTGTCTGTTTAGATGGAGGACATTACTTCCATATAGATATATTTGGAAGCTGGCCAGACTTTTTTTGTCCATTTTCAAAGAAGAAAGACAATATTGTGATAAATTATTGCTTGTTGGATACTGCATGTTGTGTGGGGCAATCATAGAAGTTTAAGATGAAATCCCACTACAATGTCATCTTTGCTTTCCACATGTAACTGTTTGATAAACTGGTTTTATTGTTAATTGTTATTTATTATTAAAAATACTGGATTTGTAGTCATCATTTTGGAGAGTTACTAAGTCTGGTGATGACATAGTTTAAAATTTTCCATAGGTGTTGTGGTTAAATCAGCTGCTGCAAAAATCAAGTGGCTTTATAGCGTACAACTTTGTGTCACAGGACCTGTCAAACCTCTGCCTGCTTCTTCTCCATCTTCATACTAAACATCCCATACTATATACTAATATCTGCAGTATACTGTTTTGGCAATTAGTATGGTGTAAAGTATGGTATAAATTCAACATACTATAGTTTTTTATCTTGAAATTACACCTTTGTCAAAGCGTCTTTTGCCGCCTTCCAGCATCAAATTTGAAAAACAGCTAGCAAACAAACACAAAAGTCACGTACCTCAACACCTCAACAGGTATTTCACTTTATTTTAGGTTGTATTGAACTTTTCATTTTACTGTTTAACTGCACGCTCAAAATACTGAGCCAACTGAAAATGTTTGTTGACATTCTTGAATATACAGCATTTTTATACTTAGACAGTGTAAACAGACTACATATTCAAAACTTTTTGGGACACATCTACTACTGCATTCCTATAGGTTTCCTAGTGTAACTGGGGCAGTGTAACTCACTGTACCAGCTGTTCCTTGTCACTAATCAGCCAGCTGCAGACCAAAGAATGCATAAAAGAAGGGACCATGCATAGTGACAGCATTACAAATTTGCACTGATGTCGAACTTTAGTGCCACTAATATTTAAGGCAGTGGGACAGGCATGGAAAATCCCTCTATAAACCACTATGTTGTTTGAACCTTGACAGGAAAGAGATTTGGCTAAATAACATTTATTTATTTATTTATTTGAATCCAGTGTGTGCATTACTTGTTCTTATTATTGGTCTCAAAACATCAGTCATTTACCCAACAGTGTTTGCCCGATTGTCTACTGTGCTTCCCACCTTTGGCACCTTCCATGTGCCTGTTTGTCACCTGAGTTCTACCATGCTTACCTCTGCCTCATCTGTTCCCTGCCTGGTTTGTTTGTGCCATTTGCTTGTGTGACCTCCAAAAAAAATGCCTTGCAAAGAGAGAATGGTGTGGTGTGCATGTCAGAGACTAGCAATAAGCAACTGGTTACTCAATGATTCAGTGCAATAAAATGTAATATCACTCTCCAGAAAAGATTAAATGCATCCTGTGTGTTACTATTGTTTTTCAGGTGATTGTGAGGAAAAATAGCAATTTTCTTGTCTCACTATCCTCTTTGTCACTATTTAAAACGGTAAATACAAAGGAAATTCTGACTGGAGAGCAAATTGTTATGAAACCTTTATTTAAATGACTGAACAATTCCAACACAAGAAGAGTACTGATAAGTGCTCAGCCTGTCATATCACATCTGTGACCAAACTGACCAGGCTGCTGGAGCAACAAGTGGTGGTTTTGCTCAGTAAATTACTCAGCCATAAAACAAAATAGCAAGGGGATACCATAGTCAAGGAAAACACAAAGCATGTGTCCCCATTTGGCTTTTTAGAGGCAAAGTGATACTTGAAAATATGAATTTTAATTAAAATAAATACATAAATAAATGAATAAATAAAGAGGGAAGCTGTTGAAATCAAATTAATTTATTAGACTTTATTTGACAGTACAAAACAGAATCATACAGTCAGAAACACCACAAGGCACAGTACAGCAGCACAGGCATCAAATCTGGGACATATTTCATCCTTAAGTGTGTAACATGTACCACAAGGTGAAAATGAGTACACTGTTGACCCATCTGGAAAGGGTTTTAGGGTTTCTGATCAAACCAGTTTTCTTTAGAAACAAAAGAAAAGGTTCAAGACCAGTAAGTTTATACATTATTATGGATTTTCCTTGTGATTTTCATCCTTAAGATCCTTAAGGCTAATTTGTGTCAACGTCACAATAGCAAAACAATAATTCATATATAAGCATGTTGGTCTTGTTAATCAATATTATACAATACAATACAATACAAGCCCCTCTACATTACATTTACTTACACAGATATACAGCTTAAAATACCTAATAAATTACATTACATGCAGTTCAATTGTAGTTTGATAAAAAGCAGCTTTTAAAACAGTCTTGAAATACTAGATCAGGTTTCTGTAAACAGCAAAATTAAAGCTTTATGCATTCTGGAGAAAATGTGACACTCATAGCTTCAAAACCACCATCCTTAAATATGTGGGAATATGCTAGTAAAAAATAAATAAAAAATGAACTAAATAAAACAAAATAATAATAATAAAGGCAGTGGCACCTTAGAATTAATTTGTTATAGCAGAGGGCTTGTTCTTGTACCACAAATGTTGACAATCAAGAGGTCTATTATTTGGAAAAATAAATACATCCCTTGGCAAATGTTCTCATGTGAAAAAGTTATATCTGCTTAAAACTGGTTTCTGAGTCCTTTTTTTTCTTTTTCTTTTCCTTTTTTTTTTTTAGTCTTTGGTAGATTGAATCAGTATAGGTGATGGTATATAGCACACTGCAGTGTTAATAAGTGTTGTTTTTTGCAGTGACTGCTTTATTTGGAGCTGACAAGTGTTGATTGGACAGTCGTTTCTCCAGTCATGGAGCTGATATGGCTCTGGGGCAGCTGCTCAAAACTATCCAGAGTGTTCAATCAACCCTGATAGGTGTGGATATATAAACACTGGCATAGTGTTGATTTTTATAGAGTTAAATTAAGACATGATTTTGCTGTGTGTATGAACATATACAGTACATAATAAACTTTTTCACTTAAGTATTTAGAGTATAGTCACCCATCACACTGATTACAATTTAGAATACGGCGGGTGGTAGGGTGACTGTAAACCCACCCCTCCATTACAATATACCCAGCTCTTCAAAAGCCATAACACCTGAACTCTACAATGCAAAATTATACTTGCCAGTTTGTGGTGTTGATCCATTCAATATAACTAAATTTAACCAGGCACAAAATTACAGGAATTGCCTTGTATTATAAGACAATCAATTCTATTGATTTGGAACTGATCAATCCTTAGCCAGAGGTTTGTGTAATGTATAATGTAAAACATAGCTCAGGGAGAGTACAGGATTAGCTCAATATTGTGTAATCTATGTTTTAGTCAGAAATAGCTGTTCGCTTTTTGTTGATGTAACAATTGTTTTGTTCTTTCAGATTTCATGCCAACAAAAAATATACTTAACATTTCTCAATTCACACAATTTCCAACAAGTATGCAGTAAACACTGGTGGACAACAGTAACCATCATAACAGTCATTGTTAAGAGTAAATAGTTTGATATTGACTGGGATCCAGTAAAATAACCTGTGGTATTTGTTTAATATCTCTGACTGTTAAATAATTGAAGAGTTTTGCTTCAATATGAGGCATCCATCATTTAGAAATAGACGCCTACCTACTGTTTTAAAATGATTGAGAAAAAAATGAATGAGAGGTAATTTAACTTAAGTCTTTGGTTGACAAAATGGCAACACACACTGGACTCTGCTTTTTAGATATACAGAATAACAAGTTTCAGGTTATGTTGTTTGTTCCCCAAAACAGACAATGTATTAATAAACTTAAATAATAACGTAATAATATTTTTTTTTCTTGTGTAGCACCTAAATACCTTCATCCTGGCACCTACAGTAACAAAAATGAGGTTTCATCATCATATCATCTAATCTTCAGGGAATGCGGTGACATTTTCAATTGTATTCTTTTATTTTGCAGGACTATAAACAATCCAAGGGGATTGTGCATCTCATTACCCTTTACTTTGTTGTTAGCAGTACTCATTGTTTGATTGAGGAATGCTAAAAATCATACTACTCTATTTCAACTGAAATGTCAATGAAGAAGTTTTTTGACATAATGTTAAAGTACTTTGTTAAGAAAAATAAAGAGCTGCGTGGTGCACCTCCGATTTATGTATTTATGGGAATAGCAGGTTGAACACCACATTAGGTACCTGTTTGACTGAATCCCATTCACCTGTGTCAACACCACGGTGAAGAGGGTCACAGCACAGCTTCACACATCCACTGATGAAATTAAAGAACACTACAGTTTTTACGGCTTCATGTCGGCACTTTGAAACATTTCCTGCTGCCATCTTCATCCTAGTAGTTGTCATCATTGCCATCATTATCATCACTATGAAAGGCTCTTTCTCTGGATCCATCCATCAATCAATCTCTCTCTTTCTCTCTCTCTCTCTCTCTCTCTCTCTCTCTCTCTGTAGTTTTCAGACCACCAACCAATGATGCAGCTGTGGGAACAACAGAATATGGTCATAACATAAAGCACATATCACTGTCTACATTGGCTTCATTCTACGATTCTATGGCCATCTCTGATGACTACCTAATACCTAATCTCATTGTGGAAATAGGTGTAATCTAAGTTTGTTTTTACTTTATTACTTCATCAAGCAATAGATTTAGAATCAAATTAAAGAAGTAAAGCATTATACAGCACATGGTCAGACATCAGAGGATGTGATCAGCCCTTGACAAGTAAATAAGACAACTGAAAAGACAAATTTCCATGATCGGACAGCAGCAAAAGATTAGATTTGCTTTCACCCTTTTCCCTGAACTGCACCAGATGCTCATCATAGTGTCTGGTATGAATAAGTTACATCAAAAAACAGGAAATGTCTAAAAGCTAGACTATGCAACAAGCTGTCAACTGATACAAAGACCTTTCAACTTAGGGCTATTATGGTGCGTTTTTGGTGTATGGATGGAGTTGTGCATTTTCACTGTGATTTAATCCTTTAAGTCTTGTGTCCTATACATGATTTCTTCAAATCATTCCCTTTGCGGTCATATGGCTTTTGCCCCCAGATTTCATAATGTATTATGAAGGGTCACTGGGTCATACAATATTAGGGACCCTCATAGTATGAGGTGTTCCTTTGAGTCAGAACACAGAACGACAACTGAGCAAAACCAGTAGAGATGTGAGGCTTCAGTATGTCATCAACGATAAAATTAAAACTACATTGTTTGTTCCTCATCTGTACGCACTTACCGTGAACTGCCGAACTTCCCCATTGTCTACCAAGTGATGCTCTGTCTCTGGGGTGATGGCATAAGCCAGTTTCTATCCAGAAGGAGGGGAAAAGAGCAATTAATGCTTTAAAAATGACTCTAAATACGTTTGTAGATAATAAATGAAAAAATTAAACATATGTAGACATAACACATGTATCCCTGTGATGTTTTTTGGATTTCACATCATCCCCTGCCCCAGTAGATGCCTGTGCTTAATGAAATACCTCTGTCATAACAAAGCAAACTAGAAACCCATGGTGGAAGTCATACTGGAGGTCAGACTTACATCACAGAATTTTCCAGGCAGCGTGCAGAGTTTGTAGATAGCATAGAGAGGTACCATGGTCATTGAGGAGATGGCCAGACACCACCCCACCATGTTAGCCCACATAGGAAACATGTAGGAGCCGTAGTTAGGAGGGTTGAATGTGGCAAAGCTCACCACCACCATGAACTAAAGAAAAAAAAAAAACAGGCTTCATTTGGGAAGGCTATATTTCCATTTTAGAAAACATCATTCACATTACTTTTTCAAAAGTACTGCAGAGATAATACAGAGATAATACAATGTGGTACTATTTTACAAGTAAAGTATTTTGGATTTGTAGCTTAAATAACATTTCCTTGGACTTATATACTGTAGATACAGTATATAGATTCCAAGATAACCAAAGATGGCACAATCTGCTTTGCAGCTGTGTAAAGTGGGAGAATGACAGTTCATGGGAGCCCATGTGATGTATTGTAGGCAGACACAGGACATGAATGTAACTTTTTGGGTGAGTGGCCACAGTTTTAGCATAGAACAGATTGAAATTGGAATCTTTGGAACTGACAGAACTGACCAGCAGCAATTAAAATTTACTAGCATCTGGCTGTTGGTTGGTGTTAATATAATGCTCTTTTCAAAGTAAATGTTCATGAGACTAGTAATGTGTCAAAAACACTGTTGTCAACCCATCAAAATGAGCTGTGTTGCAGGGAATTGACTGTGTGTTGGGGGAGAAAGGATGTGATCCAGCTTTTGAGGAACCACAGTGCCCTGCCAAACTGGGAAAACCTGTGCCAAGGTGCTGCAAAGGAGATGTTATTAAACCTCAAATTCAGAAGAAACAACATTGATTCCATTCCAGTTGTGGAACAGTAGAGCACCTCTTTAACACCTTGCAGGTAATTGAGGGATCTTGGGAAGTTGCTAATCATGTATATGTATGTTCTGTGGATTTGGAGAAGTCTTACAACAATGTTCCCTAAGATATTCTGTGAGTGCTACTAGATCATGGGATGCTGGGACCGTTGCTTTGAGCCATTTGGTCCCTAAAGGTGTGAGAGTTAGGTTTGCATTTTAAGTCAAGCTCACTTAGGGGGGGCACCACGATATGATAAGAATGTACCTTGTTCCCTCTCCTGTTTGTGATATTCATGGACAGAATGCCAATGCACAACAGAGGTCTAGAGAGTGTCTGGTTTTGTGACATTAGAGTGGCATCTCTGCTGTCTGCAGGTTATATTGCCCTTCTGGCTTCATTGGACCATGATCTCTGATGTGCACTGGAGCATTCTGAAGCTGAGTGTGATGTGTCGGGATGAGGATCAGCATCTCTAAGTTTGAGGATGTGTTTTTTTCTTGGTGATATGTTGCGTCAGCTAGTTCAGCTAGTGCAACTAGCTGGTTAGGTGCACTGACTGTACTGAACCACAAGGCAAAGGTCAGCATTAACAGCTAACAGTCTCCCAATGTGAAAAGACTGGGCACAGACTCACCAGTAGGAAGCAGGGGCTGACAAACTTCCAGCACAACCTCCAGTACATGCCTGGTCGCTGGCCAATCATCTCCTCAATGTCATCACTGAAACGGTCCACGCCTGAAACATTCAAACACTCAATATGGTTTCCACAACAGACTTGCAGTCAGTTCTAGCTGAACTAATTCAGTCAATGGAAAAATAAAGTCTTCTGTGTGTCAGAGATGAAAATTTTGGGTACATTATTATATGGGTCTTTGCCATCACAATCTTTATGAGTGGCAATTTTGCCACTCATAAATATTGTGCAAAGTCTTAACGATAAAATGTTTGCTTTAAGTGTCTGACACACACAGTGCTGTCTTCCACTCACAAGCGGGTTTGAATAAATTTAATTTAACAACCGTCCTGTTAGCTTGCAGTAAAAGTGATCCCACAGTTCTTGATGCAGGGTTTTCCATCACAGAGTATCAAATATTGAAATTCTTATTCTGGTCTTACCAAAGAGGTCATTTTGTATATGGTTCCTACTGTATGCAAAACAATAAATCAAAAGTCTACAATGGAGAAGTGCATGTACAAAAATAAGTTCTTAAGGAAAAAAGTTACAATTCACAATCAGTCACAATTAACCATTTAACCGAGCTCTCGATATAGAGTGACTTTCAATAAGCTACTGCACCTTTATCAGGCACATTTATCTTACCAATCTCCCTTCTTTCATACCCTCGATTCTACCTTCTCTCCCCATCTTCCTGCCTAGAAGGCATCTCTCACTGCAAAGGCAAATATCTAGATTGACTGTCTTATTACTCAAGGGCTGGTATTGAGCACAGCTAAATGTACTGATGTAGTGGACTGCAGAATGGAAGAACACAGAGGCCAGGGGTGAAGGGCTCCCGTCAGCAGTGACAAGGAAAAGGCCCGCTGAAGCCTTAGGCTTGATTTATCTGAACTGCCAGGGTCAGGACCCAGCAAAGTGGGGCAACATGATGACCCCACTGCCTGGGGCCTGGTAGCATTTAACCCTGTATCTCACTGCCCACATACAGATGCAGTAGTCAGGGGACAAGATACTCAGTGGGGGAGTTCAGGTCTACCTTTTTATTGCCGGCTACAAAATGAATAATAGGCTTTCTTTGCATGCCTTTTTTCTTGTTTTGAGTGGGGTGGGATGCCACAGGTTTGGTTAGATTAGAGTGAGTTTACAGTCAATTGGCATTAATGCATTTATGTTGATTTTATCTGTTAATTTGAAAAATTGAAAAAACAAAAACATTTGTTCATACAATGATCTAACACACCCTTAATTTAGGCATTATGGGAGTGAATACAGTGTATACATGGGTAAGACTGGTGCAGTCATAACCAGTGGTATTCAGCGTCGATGAGCTCTGCAAAAGATCAAACTATATCCCATTACATTAACAATACATACACCTGATCAGACACTAAAAAGTCACACACCATTAATGGGAAAATACTTTATATCCTCAGTATCCCTACACCTAATAGGGCTATGCTGAATTGTGGCACAACAAAACAATATCAATAGGCATCTAATCAACCACCTTAATGTGGCATCAGCTTTGCTGGCCATGAAAAGATGTGTCATCCACTCTCTCTTTCTTCTTACCATAGAACCATGCAATGCCAATGGCCTCAATAAGCACTCCAAAGAGAATCGATGTTCCTGCTGCAAAGTGGTCCAGCAGAGTAAACACATACATCCCACCCTGGAGAGAGAGAGAGAGGGACACAGAGGGATAGAAACCATTAATTTTGCAATATTTTATTTTTATTATATTAAAGGTTATATAGAAAAAAGAAAAGTTTGTAGGGGACAAAGAAAGTGCAACACAGAGAGAGAGAGAGAGAGAGAGATTCTAAGCTTTCAATGCATTGCATTTGTGGCTACTTGTGGCACTTTGATTATTTAGACAGTGTTATAGGGTACAGAACCTTTTGAAACAGGAATGTCCTTGAATTTTCTACAGTATAGAAAGTCCACAGTATTATACTTGCATTAGTAACGCAGAAGAGGGATATGAGAAAGGTGGCAATGACAATGAAAAGGGTGAAGAGTTCTCGATGCTTGTGGAGGAATTTGAACTCATCAATCAGCCCCGTGATCACCGATTCCATTCCACCCATCTAGGGCAAAAGACACAAGAACTTAAATGAAACACAGCATAGTGTAGAGCCACAGACATAGGCATTGTATAAGTCCCACCTTTTACTGCATACTTATTGCCTTAGCGCTGCCCCATAGCTGGAAAACTGAGCAGATTTTTTAAAAAGTACATTTTTCTTTTCTTTTATATTTTCTTACCAGTGGGCACAAGGATTGTTCTAGCAAATTAAAACTATAACAGTTAACAGGCAGCTTTTTAAAATGGATATACACTATCGACATTTGAAATAAATCTCTACCAGGATGCAAGGAGGATGCCAATAAACCATTAAAACGTGTTGAGGTCAATATATACCAATAAATACCAAAATTTGTGCATGGATTGGCCCTCGATCTTTGAGCCAACACAACCAACATCCCTCCCATGTTACTCCAGCTAACCTTGTTATCCCTGTGACAGATGCTGTGTCAGCCAACAGTGTGTGTGTCTCCTGTTGCACTTCTTAATGGCAATGAGGAGACGCAAAGAATTACCATACACTGACACACCAAGATGCTCACCATTTGCTTTTGAAATGTCACTGGTGCCTTCAACTGCACACGTGACCAACAGGGTGCAAAGTGCATTAGAACCATTTTATAAGAAAAGGAAAGACATCCTTCCATCAATAATCAGTTAGTATGTAATGCAGACAGACCTGGACCTGTTTCCCCAAAGTCAAAGTGAGGTGAAGAGTGACTTGTACTCACAGCACTGTCAATACCCAGTGTCAGTAGCATGATGAAGAAGATAACTGCCCACACTGATGATCCAGGCAATGTTGCAATGGCTTCTGGGTAAATGACAAATACCAACCCAGCACCTAAAGGCCAAATAATTCAAGTTGAGGTAAAGTAGAAAAAAACAAAAACAAAAAAAACAACAACAACACAACGTAGAGTATTAGAGTATGCATACACATTTGTAACTGATAGAGGAAAGCAGATTACATGCCCAAAGTTCACTGTGTTCACTGTGTGTTTGAAAGCAAATATTTGGCAAATAATGGATTAGGAAGCACATCTGCAATTAACATATTAGTGATCCACAGTGTATTAACCAGGTAAAAGGTAAATACACACTGGAATTAGTAAAAATATATACTTTCTTAAGGTTATTCTAAAGGTATTTCTTACTTTGTTACATATCAGATTACTTTGTATTTTACCTGGTAGTTAGAGTGATTCTAAAAGTACCGTATTTTCTGCACTATAAGGCGCACTTAAAAGCCTTTAATTTTCTCAAAAAACGACAGTGCGCCTTATAATCCGGAGCGCCTTATATATGGATTATATCGGTATCAGATCAGGTATCATTATATAGCGGTATCAGACTGTGTTGTATTGTACGTGTTATAACTGAACAAGGTTGGGAGTTATTGTGAATACGCTAATTAATGTTTGAACAATGTTGAGAGTTAATGAGAACGCGTTTAATAAAGTTTGACTGACTGACTTATCTGTTTTGTTTCGCTTAATGCGCCTTATAGTCCGGTGCGCTTTATATATGAAAAAAGTCCGAAAATAGACCATTCATTGACAGTGCGCCTTATAATCCAGTGCGCCCCATAGTGCGGAAAATACGGTAATAATTACCAAACTGTTCTGTTCTATTCCATTCTATTCTATGCACTGTGTGATTTTGCATAAAAAGCAAGCCAGTGCAGACACTGTGTATTAAAATCTAATTGGAAATGTATGTCAGATCATCTTCTCTCTGTCTCAAGTTTCTTCTGATCTTCTGATCATACTGATCTCAGCATTTGTATGTTCTTGAGGTGAAAATGATGTTAAGACACACTGTGAAAGCACATAAGAAGCCTGTGCATCCACTGACTGGACTGGTGGTATTTGAAATCAGTGAACGAGTTCACAGTGGGTTTACTCTATTGATTATAGTCCTGGCAACCAAACATAGCACAGCTTAAATAACGCTGACTGTTGGAGTGATTACAGAAGGCACATTATCAAATGTCCACGCTTCTGGAATTAGCTATTCCACTGTGGGCTGTTTCTAGCATCACTTGATAGCACTCAACATAGAGTAACGCCAAAATTAGCCTATGGATTGTCCAATGTGCAACTTCCTATGATAAGTTGGCTTCTGATCTCTCTCACACACCACATTATTGACCTGTGAAGAACATACAGCAGCGCAGTGTGGCTAGATATATAGTGTAATAACAGATGCTGTGAAAAATAAGTGCGATAACCGTGCTCCAGGAAAACTGATATTTTCCTGGGACATATGTTCTGTCTTAGCGCTATTTTAGTCTCACATAACACTGGTACCTAATGTATGAAACACCTGTAAGTGATTGTCCTTTTGGTGGAACATTTTTAATTTTTGAGAGTATATACCCCACGGAGCTCATGGATGGTCAGCCACTGTTACTGGATATCTTTTTTTTTTCTTTCCTGTTTTCCTCAGATTTCTCTCTCTAAACAAAATAGCCTCCCATTTTTAACTACCACTAAACACACAAATAATACCATACCATCTCTGGCAACCTTGTCCAGAGCCACGTTGTGCTTGTAGGACATGTACCCAAGGAAGGAGAAGACCACAAACCCAGAGAAGAAACTGGTCAAGGAGTTGATGGAGCTGGTGATGATGGCATCTCTGGAAAGTTCAAATCAAATAACAAACAAAACAGTCTCTAATCAAGCAATCAGGATCAGAATCAATAGAATTTACCAGTCAGTCTGTAAAGTAGTGAGGTAGTCTAAGTAAAGAAGCTGGTTAGAGTTGATGAAGACGTTTGTGATACAAGAAGGCACTTAGTAGGGTGCAGACATCTACCAAGGCCGCAGCTGGAAGTTGCAGCCCTGTATATGATAAGCCACACCCCTTTCAGCAATATTGTTGTCATAGGACACGCCCTTTTCGGCCAGTCAGCAGGGGAGATTGGTCAGTGCCATGCTGACCCATGACCCACTTTCCTGCTGGGTTTTGTGACGCTATATTGGAGTTTGGAGACTACACCTGTTGCCATGGCCTGTTGATGCTCACTGCCCTAAACCAACCCTTCCACAAAGTTTCATGCAAATCTGTCCTGGACTTTCTGACTTATGCTGCTGACAGACTGACAGACAGACACACAGACAGGGACGATCACATAACACTCTGCTGGAGGTTTCACTTCCTTGAATTATCAGTTAGTCAGTCAGAGTGTCCTTCAGCTATCAAACAGTTAATATCCAGAGAATTTGTCAGCCAGTTAATTAGTCAGCGTGTCAGTCAGGACTGGGTCAAGGCCTTTTTCTTATGGACTTTCACATGAATAGAATGCTAGGCTGTTATAATGAGTCTGGGTCCCAGTGTAGTTTAGAGAGCCTTGATTTATTTTATGATTTATGTCATGTTTCAGTCAATCAGTCACTTAGCATTATTGTTAAATCAGAGAGGAAGGTGGTCAGTGATGGACTGACAACCTGCTGAACTGTCCTGCAATGCTAAAAGTGATTAAGTGGGTAGAGAAAATGAATACATAATTGAATGACCTGATCAGTCTTGACTACAGTGGGGTTCAGAGCATATTTTGTGCTCAGGCAGCTAGTAAAAGTGAGGTAAGGGTATAGTGGAGGCACTTCCAAAATGACTGTCCTCTAACATGTTGTCGTTGTGTTGTAGACACACTGTATCCTCTCGTCAACTTTGACACACATCCCATACACTTTTGATTTATGACCTTTTTATTTTTTAGTTGTTTTTCATTGCTATGAGATCGAGGATCCTCAAGGAGAAAAATGTCAGTTTTCAGACAGTTAAAAAGGCAAATGAATAGATAGATAGATAGATAGATAGATAGATAGATAGATAGATAGATAGATAGATAAATAGATTCGTGCAGGATGCTGGTGATTCTCAGAGTGCGTCAGTTTTGATTGCTATTGTAGCTGTTGCACAGGATGGTGTCAAAGACCCAGTGGGTTTCAAGGAGCTTCAAAGGTTATTGTAATTCACCTGCTTATACTGTGTGTGTGTGTGTGTGTGTGTGTGTGTGTGTGCGCACGTGCGTGCGCGTGTGTGTGCTTATTGTGCAAGCAGCGGAGCAACTCCTCCTCCTCTGTCTTTACCTGTAGCAGTTGTTGCTGAATTTGTTGTAGCTGGAAAAGGCGATTAGCACACCAAACCCCACTCCCAGCGAGAAGCAGATCTGTGTCGCAGCCTCGATCCAGACCTGGGGAGCAACAGAACAAGCGCACTTGTGTGAAGCGGCAAACAAAAGGCACAGGAGAGGAAAAAAGCCATTATTAGGGATAATTGCAGGAAACTCATTCAACGGCAGTAGATGAAAGCCGCTTGTGAATACAGGGGGTAATTTTGCAAATTACTGCTCCATGCATGTGTCTAATCTAATTCTCAAATTGCTGCCATGCATCTCTCTATCTCTCTTTCCTGCTTTCTCTCTCATACCGTCTCCCCATAACTGAGTCCTTCAGTTGTGCATGCTTACTTATTGAACTCTTTACTGCCTGGGTAAATAGGACATTGTCATCAGATGTGATGGAAGGTTTCATGGATAAAGAAAATATTAGAAATTATTTATAGAAATTGTTCAGTTTTTGAAAAGAATATTTTCCTTGAAGGGATGCCTCTCAAATAGTACTTCTTCTCTATCCACTCATTCAGACTGGGACTGGTAATAAATGTTGAGGAAAAAGGAACAGGAAAAATAAGTATTCTTAATGTTCCTTCTTAACAACAATGGGTACTGCTTGTTGCAAACTAAACCTTCAACCACTGCTTTGAATGAGAATTGCTATAGCAATGCTAACATATTGGTTAAAAAAAAGAGCCTAGAGATAGTTTTGGACTGATAAACTTGCAATTTTCCAAGCTTTGGGATGATTTTTTACACAAAACATACTTTAAAAAGTGCCTGCTATTACTGTGAATGTTGATGTGTACTTGTAATGGACATGGAAATAGCTTGAGTTGTGTTTACATGCTATTGCTACAGGCTTTGCTGTAGCTAATCTGTGTCTGTATTGATCATGTAATGTTTGAAACCAGGTTTCAACTGCTCAGCACATTTACAAGTGAAAAAAAACAACAACACTGAGCTGAAAAAGCAGTCTCATGTGGTTTGGATCCCAATTTTCCTCCACAATGTTTTAATTGTCAGGTAGAGAAATGAAAACAGACTAAAATATAAAATGTCAAGGTAATCCTTTAGTGTATCCCCCTCCTTCCCCTCTTCCTCCTAACTCACCTGGAATCCCACCCCCTCG
>OMKZ01024576.1:0-16233 GCA_900302535.1 Neoniphon sammara
ATAAAGCCTCTGAAACGCTTCAACACACCGAGCTCTTTTCTCCACTCGTTTTTGTCATCGAGCCAGGTGCCACTCACACAGAGATCCTCTCTCACAGCACATCTGGGTTTGGCTTTCAAGGAGCCAACATGTAATTGGGGTCATAAAAGCTGCTCATGAATGAATGATGGATTGTTAAGGCAATCCCAGCCTCCGACTCCCTCCACCAGGGATAGATGGAGAGGTGGATGGATGCAACAGGGTCTTTAAAAGGCTCGCAGTGGTTTGTTGTGCGTGTGTGGCACTGATATGGGACAAAGATGAGTGTCTGGTGTGTGTGTGTGTGTGTGTGTGTGTGTGTGTGTGTGTGTGTGTGTGTGTGTGTGTCTGTATATCTATATCTAAGTTTATGTCTACATCTTTGTGTATATGTGTGTTAGGGGTTGACCAATTTTGTCAGTTTACCAATATATCAGGCCAATATCTGCTTTTTTTTTGTTTGTTTTTTTGAATGTCAAATATTGGTGTGTCTATGTCTTCCCTATGTCATATGAAAGAGGTTACTCTCTATCTTTTTTTTAATAGATTTTAAATGTTGTTTGATGGCATCTCTCTCATCTTATTGTTCTCCATTTACAAAATTTTTTGCTCATTTTGTTTATTCAAATATTTCAGTAAAAAAGAGATTTACCCCAGTTATAATTTTCTTGTTTATTTTTTTTCCATAGTAATTTTAAGATTTAATGATAGTGAATATTGGCACAAAATATCAACTATTGGCAGCTTCAGTTAATAAAGAAATAGTTGAATCAGTATCGATCTATAAATAAAAAAAAAAAGGTCAAAACCTAATATGTGTGCAAGTTTGTGCGTTTATATGTGCATGTGTGTGTGTGTGTGTGTGTGTGTTCAGACATGTTCTCACCGGCTTGTCAGGCATCCAACACTTGTGGATGCATCACAGAAATTTGACATTAAACCTTCGAACCGGCACGCAAGTCATCCTGAACAGGAAGTTGCCTGCAGGACAGACTTCAGGCAGGCTCACCTCACTGCGTTCCCACCTTGTCCACCTTGTTTTTAGACATGACACTGCAGGCTGAGCCGGTTGAGTTATTGACTCTTGCCCAACACTTTCACACCCTCAACTGCGAAGCCCGGATGTTTTGGAGGCTTGTGTTTTTGTAGCAAGAGTGTCCTACAGGGCATGAAACTATATTTTTCCACCAGCTTGCCACAGAGACTAATATATTTCACCAAAACTGACTTCCTTAGCAGCAAAAGTAGATAGCCTTTATGGAAATGTAGTTCATGCACATATAGGGGATTTCCATATATGGCATATATATTGCTTATTGCCCCCACTGTTGACTATAAGGCAGCACTGCCTCCCAGGCTGATGGTTATAGTTAGAGCCACAGTTAGGGTGAGGGTCAAGAAGCTGCCTTACAGGTGACTTTCAGGGTAAAAGATGCAGATGAGCAATATGTATGCAAATTAAATAGCCATATATGAAATGTATTCATTTATAAAATATTTTTTTCCAGATAATATCAATCAAAAAAAGCACACCATTAGGCTAATGCATAGGCAATATTGTGACAGTTTTTGATTCAGACAGTATGTTATGTGAAACATTACATACAACAGTCAGTTGTTTTTTTTGTTTGTTTGTTTGTTTTTTGTCATTTATTTGTTCAACATTGAGCTACAAATATATGAGCTCATCCAGAGGGGTTGAAATATATGGTTGGTTCATTTATGAATATATATGTGACATATATGACAGCATTTCTCTGGTATAGGGGTATCTGTTATTTTTTCACATATTAGATTTCTGTATGGGAAAAGACAAGCAGACATTACAACAAAAACCCTGGTTCTAAAACACAGGCACTTTATTTATGAGAGCAGACAGTGGAACTGACAAACCACAAAAATTACTAATGGGTAGAGTTAATTTCAAATGCTGATCTTAGTCTCCACTACAGGGGCAAAACCATCCTGCTCCACAGAAGTAGCTAATTATTCAGCAAAATGCCAGGGGCTACTATAGATAGATAATCTTACAGATAATCCTAACCGTGGAGTAAATTAGTGCATACAATCCTTTGCTACAATTCAGCATGAGAAAATCTGACCTGGGACCTCATTTACGAAACTGTGCTTGGATTTCATGGCCAGCTTGATCCAAACATTATTTTTTAAAACTGATTGTGGAAGATTTATAAAAATGTCTATTTGGCCTGATAACATTTAGACAAATTACACAGGTACAGGACGATCCATTTGGAAATAACCTCATGGTCACGTGCTCAGGCTTTTTACTGGTCATTTATTATAATAAATCCATACTTGCGCCCTTTATAAGCTGAAGTAGGAGCACAAAAGGTGAAACAGTGCAAGACATATTTTCATGCCAAGTTGGAGGTTCTTAAATAATTATATATACTTGCCAAGGTTTGTAGGATGAAATTTGATTGCAGGGCATGTTCTTTATTAGGCCCAGATAATTAACTAAGAACTTAAAGGTCACGCTCAAATCTTTTCTATTCTACTTTATGCCCTTTCTGAACCTCGTTGTTGGCAAATTGGTTGATAATAGCCCAGAACAGATGCTTGTGAATAGCGAATTCACCTGAGACCAAGTCAGAACAGCTCTGCCTAACACGCAGTCCTAGAGGGCAATCAATGCAAGAGCAAAGCCACAGATATAAAATCACACTGGGATAGCACACTGAACAGAAAAAAAAAAACACTCTCCCTCTTGCTTTCTCTCTCTCTCTCTCTTGATCTCTCAACCTTCGAGGCAGGCCCAGCAGCCCTCTCTCGTTTTCTCCAGCACACAAAATCTCCTCAAATCGCCTCGCACATCCACGCTAGATCTAGATCATTTGTTGCTGTGTTTGATGCCAGTAACGCCGGGGTGGCCAGATAGAAACAGATCTGTGGCAAGATTGCATTCAGCGCCAAGCGTAGTCCATTCTCTGGCAGTTGTGTCTCTCTTTTTGCCACGGCACATGAAGACAGATTAGAGTAAGCCATGTGTGGTATCTGGAGTGTAAGATGGCCAGGACGGATTGAGGCGGAAGGGGATGAAGGCAAATGGAGGCAGGGATTGAAGAACAGGAGGAGGCGGGTGGAGGGAGAGCTTGTCGTCGCTGTGAATCTCCAAAATGTCAACTTTGGAGAAACTAATGGAACAGCCTCGCTTTTAGCTTGGTGCAGTTTTGACATTAACCAGAGGGTCTGAAAGGGATTCATCGGGCCACGATTGACAGGCTTTTAACCAATAAAGGAGCATGCAATCTTTCAGTTCAAGTTAAGACATGAAAATCAGCAAAATTGGAGTGATGATTTTCATAACAGCAATACGGGAGAAGTTAAGATGGGGAATTGAAAGGACAGACTGGGTGGGAGAGAAAGAGAAGAGCAGATAGACAGAAGAGAGAGAGAAAGAGAGCAAGATAGGCTAATTATGTGCAAGAATGCTGAGAGGGCATTGCCTCAATAGACTGGGATTCCTGACCTTGATTTGGCTGGGGGGAGAAACAGAGAGAGGGAGAGAGAAAGAGGGAGAGAGGGACTGGTGAGACACTGACAGCAAGAATGTATGAATGAATTTAAAGGAGGAAAGAGATCAAGCGAAGAAGCAAAGAGAAGAAGAAATCAAGACTTGAAAGCAGCGTTGTAGTATTTTGAAACTGGTTGGGACCGCGTTTTAAGGATCGTCTAACAACTGACGGCATTTTTGCTTGCTTGGTCTTGACTTAGTCTCGCACAGCTCAGACTTCAAAATTTATTTCAAGACGGGTCGAGTACACAACTGCAGTATTATCATAATCTCCCGTGTTTGTATCATGTGAGACTAATCTGTTGTTTCTACTGTGACTGGACTTCAGTGAAATGTGTCAGGAGCAGCACATTTTACTTGTGAATACTTTGTTAAGAGCAGAAAATGAGTTTGTTTATTTTGAAGTGAGGGCCAACAGGGCTCAAATCTCAAATATTTCTACAGCACAACTGCTGCATGGCTTAGTGCGTTCTGTTGATTTATGCCAATGATCACAAACAGTTCATCATACTGTAGCATAATTTCCTTATCTGTGAGTGATGCGACAATTTGGCAATGAAAAAAACCCCACACAAATGTGTAAATAATGTGTTTTTGTTTTAACACATGACCAGAGAAACTGGTGTATAAATTTGAGCCTTCACCATGACAAACACTGTCAAACACAATCACAGTCATGATCTTGAGTTGGACGTGTGCTTTTCTGGTCTCCATCTTGACTCAGTCTTGCCTTAGGTTGTCACGACTACCACAAGGCCTGAATGATATGGTAAAAAAAAAATAAAAATCATCTTGCAAGTATTTTGACAGATATGGTGATTGTGATGAGTCATGATTTTGGTGGGAATGATCATTTTTGCATCATAATTTTCATTTTCACTTAAAAAAAATGATGATGATGTGATTGTCGCTGGGGTCTGTACCAAACAAACTTGTTTTCTTATGTCTGGCATACAATTTGTAGGTCAGGGCATCTCTGTAGTTATAATGTTATTTTGTCACACATTTGACCTTTATCAAGGCGTAGTAGATCCTTTGATTTGGGTATTGCACTTTGTCATGGTGCGATTTCAATAATATTTCAATTAATTGTTCAGCCCTATTTACAAAACTGCATGAAAGAAAGAAAGAAAGAAAGAGAGAAAGGGAAAGAGTTAAGATAGCAGGGGGACTAGGACAAAAAAAACAGAGGGAAACAGAGATATAGCCAGACAAATGGAGAAATCAAGCCAGGCAGGCAGGAGTAAAGCAGAGAAATATAGGTTAGCTCACAAGGCCTCGCCTGTGGAAGAAGGTGAGCGTGGGGCTGTGAGGGATGGAGGCCGGAGGCTGCAGCGAATGGGGGATGGAGAATGAACGAGACAGGGGGCAAGTGTTTGGTCACACAGCGAGTGATTAATTAATTCCACTGTTTGTGACTCTACAATGAGTGGGCAGCTCCGGAGAGCGCTGGCACCCAGCCTAACACTTAACACTGGGCGCGCTCTCCTCTCTCCCCTCTGTGTACGACTGTACAACAGAACTCTCAGCACGCCTCCTCTTATCATTCTCCCTCCCTCTAATCTCGTCCTCTCCCCTTGTCTCCTGCTCTTTGGTTTGTCCTCTGCTCAAGCTTCTTGCGAATGCCTGGAAATAAAACCCTGTGACGTTATTTAAAGGATAAGTCCGGTTGTTTTCATGGACACAGACCTTATCTTTCTAGTTTTTTTAGCCATCGTGATGATTGATAGTGTTGAAAATGTCATAATTTATTTCATACTTCCAGATCACCAGGAGGGCTGCAGCTTAGTGCACTCATTTTTCACCAGTTGAAAACAAAAAGGGTTTAATCCATCGTAACTGTGATATCCAATTAATTTAATTTAGTCATTTATCACGGAAAAATCCTTGCTGATTACTGCTTTGTAAAGATAACTAAGATGCTAAGATTTTCTCATTTTTCTACACTTAATAGTTGGGTTTTTGTGGCTGCTGGTCTGAAGACACTTTAGGCTCAGCTAACTTCAGATGAACATTTTTCATTATCTGTGATACTTTACAGACTAAATCATTAATCGGTCAGTCAAAAACATAATCTATAGTTTAATCAAAAATGGGAAAAAAACATTTGTTGCAGCCCTTTTTGCAGTATTATGGGTTTTTTTTTGTTTGTTTTGTTTCAACTACTTTTAACTGCAACTGTTTAACTGGCACTAATGCTGCATTCATGTTCGGTAAACACAAACTGCTGACTTTAAAAAAACATTCACATCAACCCCTGTGTGGTAATTACAAGTAGGATATGTGGGAATATTTGGTAGGTTGTGAAATCTCCATCCAGTGTCAGCTCAACATAACAAAACACAACGGACATAGATTTCAAACTGAAGCAACAAAATCCTGTTATTCTGCTTTTCCCGATGTGACTTGAATGCAGCCAAAAACTGGTGGCCGACAAAGTAAACAAGGAAGTGTGTGTGCACATCTAAAAAGGTGTCAACAGAACTATTATAACTGACACGTCGTGATAATTGTTTAATCACAGGTATTTAAAGCTATAAGTGACTGCAGTGTAAGTGTTGTTGTAATCATTTTTGGGGTTCAGCTGTTGGACAGTATGTGTTTACCACATTCATTCTGTGCCGTTATTATGGTCACTATAACAAAAACAAAAACAGGGCCATTTTTCAGGACACCAGCAGCTTCTCTGCATTGCATTTTGCATTATGTGCCACTGGGTCAGACTTCATGGGAAATGCCCCAGATTGCTTTACAACACAACACAGGAACCCTTTTCACTTTGGAAGTAATGCACAACTTTATTCCAGTTCCACTTCCTCTGACTGCATAGTTTCACCTTCACATTGGCTTTCCTTAGACCACATATTTGCTCTTATCAAGCTGCTATCAACTTTTACCACAAATGCCCACATAGTGACACCCAAAGGAGGAGGGGTAGTATCTTCTTTGCAACAAAAAGCAACAGGATTTGTATAACATGTGGTCTTAATTTTAAGAAACATAAAAATTCCACTATGAATCCCCTTAAATGTGACACTCAATATACATTTTCTCTACTGTGGCGATAAGTAAACAATGCTGTAACTCCAACTGCACCAGTCAAAACTTTCTCTTCCTATCCTCCCTTGTTTCTTAGAATTTGTGGTGTTTGTTCCCTGTTATTTCTAATAGCATATTTTGGTGCTCAGTGAAGCTCTTTGTTACCAATTTGTTCTGTTACAAGTACTTTCTGAATAAATGTGAAATTTTATATGATGTAACAGGTATACCTCTGACAGCAATACAACTTCAATTTCTAAAATTTCATGGAAAGTAGCCTGGAATTATGGCTTTCACCCTGTTCCAGCAGCTGTCACTTCAAACACTCAAAATAAAACCTTTCACGAAAAAAAAAGAAAGAAAACACAATTTTCTGTACTATTTGTTTGATGTCAACGTGTCAGTGACAGCCTCACTCCCACTGGTTTGCTTCACCTGCTGTCATGCAAACTGAACATACTGGCATGGCATGCCAGCACACACGGGATGCTAAACATTTGCCTGGCTGTCTCTTACGCATGCCTGCACTTGCCTGTGAGTGAGCAGATGCACGCACGCGCACACACACACACACACACACACACACACACACACACACACACACACACAAACAAAAGTATGTACACATTGAAATAAAACAGATATTGCATAAGCAAGGGCAAATGTGAGGAGGAACAGAAGTAAACACCCGTGGGTATTACAGGTGCTGTTACAGGCGTGCACACATACACACACACACACACACACACACACACAGTGCACATAGAGAAAGACACATGCACACCATCCTTGCTTGCATGCCAAATCACTGTAATCCGGCCCTATTCAGTCATTAGTAAGAAAAGGCAGGCACCTAGGGGAATTCTGGTAATACTGATGTAGGTGCCAATGCACCTGTCTCCAGAGACAGAGCCAGAATAGCTTGGAGCTACGCTGGAAGGCACAGCACCCATCTCCTCATTCAACCCTAGCTTAAGGACGCTAGTTCAGGTCAGGCATGGATCACATGCCACAAACCAGATAATTCACGTGAGGAACTTGTCAAGAATATGATTAATTATACGTCGCTTTTGCACCACCAAGCTCTTGTATTTTTTAATTTTCACTTTTACCTCTGCAATTTTCTTTCACAGGAGTACATGTGCCAAGATAGAAATAGACTTTTGTAAACTTTATTTATCAAGGTAACATTTGCTGAGCATGCAGGCTCTTTTTCAGCACTGTTCTGCATCACATTCGCAACATTTCATACATTCACACCTGGGAGCTGCCCAGTGCACCCTGCTGCTATTGTATACAAAACCACTGACATAATGTAATAATATCTTGAATGGCACACACAAAAAAATGAGTTCATTTATTTGTGTGTTGGACAAAATGACTGTTTAAATGTTCTAACAGTGTAATTGTTATACAGCACACAAAGAAAAGGCGAGTGAAACAACCATTAATTGCAATGGGTGTTGCTCAAAGACAATTGAGCAGCCTCACCCACTGCAGTCCTCAAGCAACACAAGCCTCAGAAACTAGCTCTTAATCTCTACAGCTCGTCTAGCTGGTCTGTCTGTCTCCATGGGTTGAGGTAAACGGAACAGTGCATATTAAAGTTGCACTCTGGTGTGTGAGAACAAGTTTTAGGGCGTTGTTATGTAAGTGGAAACGAAGTGAGAAAGGGCCTACGGGCGAACCAGCCTTCAAAGGGAGAAAGTTAGCTCATATAAATAGACTGAAAGCACCTGACCCCTTGCGTTTTACACACTTAAACTGTTTAAGTGTCAGCTGCTTGAGTTAGGTGGACAGAATACAAAATGACTCTTGGCAGCAAAATCGTCTGTGGTAATTTAACTCTGAGGATGAAAAAAAAAATCGATGCTATAGCAGTGTTTATCCTGCAGAAGTTCACACCCATCAGAGTTAACACAACACTTTTACACAACTGGATCTGTGAGCGGACAAACAACTCCAGTTAACACTTAACAACACAAGAAAATTTTCAAAGTTTGATACTATAGTATAGATTTAGTCATGATGCCAAATCGTGGGTGTAAAAAGCCTGTATTATAGAACATTTCTGAAGGTTCATAAGTGATATTTTTGTATGACAATTATTTCTAATTGACAGGTGTTGAGTGAAGAGTTGTTTGTCCACTCATAGAGCTGACATGGTTCAGGGGCGATTATCCAAAGCTGTCAAAAAGTGCCAAATTAACTCTGATGAGAGTGGGCTTCATGATTTTTAACAAGGACAAGTTTGCTGCCGTTCACACCCAACGATGTGAACTTTGTCTGAAATACAGTAAAATGTCTGAAATGTCATTAGATATTCCCAAAGGCTACTCCTGACACTCTCTAACTATGGCTGGTAATTTGTCTGGACCAAAGCCTGGATTGCTGGTGCAAGGAGTCACATCACTGCCAGTATGGAGAACTTGATCATCATGGGTTGATGCGGTTCACCTCCCTTCACGCTGGCATGATAATCTTGTCATATAAGGTATGGTATTCAAGCCAAACCTGAAGTGCTCCTCACCTGAAGTGTCCCACATGTTCAGCTCGATCCTGTGCTTGTCGATCTCGAAACTGGCTGTGTAATTCTCAAATACAGTGGGAACATAATTCTGAAATGAGACATAGATGACTATAATTAGATCACAGCTGATAGGCAGGTTACAAGGGTGCACTGTCTCATTTATTTACTTTACACCTCCATGACTATAGACTAGTGACTAAGCCTATAATACATTTTCAAGAGGGAGCCAAATTCACATTATCAAGATAGAGAAGAATCCTAATATACTCTGTCAAGTCGACTAGAAGTGCAGTGATGAACATCAGAGGCAGGAGAAGGTGTGCAAGGAAAGCAGATGAGGCCAATTCTGAGCACTGACCTATTTGGAAATTCAGAGATACAGGGCGACATGCTTTGATTTTATTAGCCTCAACAGTTTGGGGGCTTAAACAAGATAAACCTGTGGAGGTACAGGCAGGCTGACACTGAAAGTGTTTATTGCTGAAGTTCAAAAGGTTCAGTGTTCACTGCGCAAAATTCCAGTTCTGACTTCTGATAACATCCTACACTGTTAATGTACCAAATAACTTCGTTAATATTCCTTGATGAGCTGAATGTCACATTGTGTCGAAAATCACTGTGAAAGAGTAGCCGAGCTTCCTGGACTAAACTCTTTACTCTGTGATTTTTTTTTATTTTTTTTATTGATTATCACTATCATTAGACATTTTAGAATACTTAAGTCGCCATATTAAAACAGTAATACATGTTGCACATTTGCTTCCTTCGCATATACCCCTAAAACACACAATCAGGCATACAGGCACATAAAAATTCATTGTGTTGCCCAAAGGCACTTCGACACACTGGCTTCTGCGGCGACCGAAGCCGTGATGCTCCAGTCCAGAGCGGTCTGACCAGACCAGTCCGGTAAACCGACCGAAGGCAGCAGCGCGAATGGGCACTGATGCGCACAGTGCGCAAAAGCGCATAGACATCAGTGCTTCTCCTATCAAATGCCGTAACATGGACTTCAGCTGGACATGGTAAACTATATGTTCATTCACCGTACATTAAGCCTAAATAAGTCCACATTTAATGTTTCACTTTTCATCATTAATTAAACGGAAAATAACAAGCAAAAACTCTACCATATAATTAGTTGAAGGACAGGACCAATGTTCCCTCACAGCTGTGTGCGTCTGTGCAACATAGATCGGTAACCTGCGTCCAAGATTGTTACCTACCACACTGACCGAATAATATTTTGTCAGTCATCAGTCAGTGCCTCACTTGTCATCAGAAATGTAGGAGTTATATGAGGCGTTTTGTTGTTTTGGTAGAAAATGACAACCTATTAGATCCTGGCACTTTGTCATGCTAGGGTTTCTGAAATTGAGTCCCTGTGTTGCAAGTTTTCATTTTTAATTAAATATTGTCTTACCTCTGGGTACGAATCTTTGGCAAAAACGTGAAGGAGAGCCGTCTTGCCACACTGCGTATCGCCGACCACCACAATTTTACAGCGGCTTGCTCCCTTGCTCTCCATAGTGCCCCGTGTATCAGTGAGTGGTTTTGTACCGCTGCCTGCTTGTCATTTAGCTCTCCACACCCTCCACAAGTTGACCCTCGAGGTGTGAAATGTTGTTTCTCCCGGAGCAGTTAACTTTACATCCAGCTGCAACAACTTCAGCTCCACAGGCTGCTCCCGTCCAATCTCGGCGGCATGCTCTGCGCAATGGGAACCTGACTGCTGGAGTGTAATAGTAAAGCTCTGAGACGGCACCAGTGTCAAGACAGCCGGAATAAAAGCAGTACTTCCTGTCAAAATTTTCAGTATAAAATCCTTAATTGTCAATAAGGGTTTCTCTCTCTGCTAAATACTGTTTCTCACTTTGATATAGTGATAGCCTATACCAAGTAAGTAGTGAGTAGACTATCTATCTATCTATCTATCTATCTATCTATCTATCTATCTGAATATCTATGACTATAGTTGCATATCTGTGGCAATAACTACTTAGGCTATATACAAACGACTTGGCAGGATGCCTGCTGTCAGATTTCAACCAGTAGAAAAGAATGGGAACTCTAACCATTCCAAAACCATATAGTTATGCTACATAAGGCCATATTTATAGTCAAGATAGATAGATAGATAGATAGATAGATAGGACATATAACTGCATATAGGTGGCAGTAATTACATATTCATGCAACTTGAAAGGATGTCTATTATCCATAAAAGGTACATTTTGCACCAGAAGTGACAAGTAGGGCTGGCAGGTAAAAATATGACATATTTCACAACAATAGACTTGTATTTTGAAGGCAGACATGACTCGCTGTCGGTCGTGTCTTGGCTGTCTCCGGCTGGCTTGAGGCACCTCTGGGTGCTGGTTTGTGTTCCCATCCTCTGCACGGAGATTTAACAGCCAGTGACAAGCGGTTAAGGACCCAGCCCTGCTTCCGTGTCACTTGTCAGGATTACTGTCCCTATCACCCGCAGCCACACCTGCAACTGAATTATTTTTCAGTGGAATTAGTGGGCGTAGATGAGGGAAAATCCGTCTATTACTCAGTTTACACACCTTTACTTTGCAAATATCACCTTTTCAGGCCAATATAAATCATCTCAGCTCACAGAATATAATATAGTAAGTCTAGCATGACATATTTTCAAAAAACCCAACCTAAATCAATACTGTTATTAAAACTTGTTTATTTGTTGGCTGTTCCCCTTGTAGTGATTACTGACTGGACTTTTTTATTTGTTTACTTATTTTACACTATCACACACACAACACAATCAATAGTGTGTAAGGCATAAACAGACGTTCAGTATGCCCGCGTGTGTCTTTACTTGCACGCGCGCGCGCGTGTGTCCCCGCGTGCCTCCGCCCGAGTGAATGATAGTTCAGTGGAATGAAATGGTGGTTAAAATGAAAATGATTATCCTGTTGATTACTTGCAGAATCTGCAACACTCCCCTGGCAACACTGTTTTCATACTTAAACAGGTCGAGAGAGAAAGAGGGGGAGGACTTGTGCGCACTTTCCCACAGCTGTCATGCTTCTCCTGCAGTGGTTACAGGTCTGTTTTGGATTTAGGGATACCGGACGAAATCACATATCATGACGTGAGTATAGAAAACTGTATCCCCACCCCTCCGCCTCTATATCTATCACAAAGATGTTTGTGTTATAAAGTCTTAAGACGTTCTATAAATAATTTACTAGACACATCATTCTTATTCCCACATACCTTGCAAACATTTTTTAAGTCTCAGCTAACAGACTTTCAGCCCAGCCTCCAGATCATTAGGAGAAAGACACTTTCAAACACCTTATCTTTTCGCCTGTTCTTAATTGGAAAATGTAATACCAAATATATTCCGTTTTAATAATATAGATATAGGCCTAATTTTAAATACAGACAAAATGAAAAACAAAACCAAATACAATAACAAATAAAGCTTTTCTCAATTAGATCAATATTTTGTATTATTTGTTCTTCATTATTATTATTTATTATTATTACTATTCTTTAATTAGTAGGTTGCTGACAAGACAGCACATTTAATTTTAATGCAAAACAAGCGAGGACCGGGTTTAGTATGAGCCACTCTGGATTTGTGAGTATGAAAATTATCCAAAAAAAAAAACCAAAAACACACGGACATCATTATGATTAATAGGCATTCGTCCTGTGAGCTGGATACAGCTGTGCATGTGCCTTCACCAAGTCTTTAGCTCCACCTTCTGGTCAAAGTGAGGTGAGCAAAACGGTTTCCATTATAATGTGGTTATAAATGAGTCTGGACACAGCTTTTACTCATTACACAATCCCAAACGTGAAACCATGTGTTAGTGAGCTGTTAGGGACTGGCAGTAATCAAGCTACCTTGATTTCAGCTTTCTTTTATTAAAAAAAAAAAAAAATTCAGTTAGGCTAAAGACTCAAAACTTTAGAATAATTAAAAGTTTACTTCTTTTATGGTTCACTTCCAGTTCAACCCCAAAGTGACAATTCAGTCATTGTTTAGCCTACTCAACAACATGGTAAACTCCACTGAAGTTGGTAGAGGCACAAAAAACAATGAGTCCTAGTTATTTCTCAGCTTTTTCCAAAACTAATGAAGTTAACGGGCCATCTGTTTACAGCTCCCAAAAAAAGGCAAAACATGTCAATCAAATCTCTCCAATCAGCTTGTGCAGCACAGTCCAAATGTTTGGTAAGGATTACACAACGAGTCCAAAAAACTTTCTCTGACAGTATCTTACATTATGCTCACTCGCACCTTTTGAAATTCGGTGGAACTAACATTGGTTGAGAAGATAACGATTTAATTTTGGTATGAGATATATTTTAATCTTTAAGTAGTTCTCAAGTATATGGTGTAGATTTTGAAAAATTTTTCCATTGTCTATGATAAAAAAAAAAATTCAGACAGTTTAGCAGAGGCCAGCAGTGTTAGCAAAGTGGAAACAGAAACAAGTAGCCATGCCGGTCCTCCTCTCCATATCAGATGTTGTACTTCAGCTTCTTTCCAGACTGTTTACCTGTTTGTTTGTTTGTTTGCTTTTCTGGGGGGGTTACAAGGACCACTTAAGGTTTTAGAGGGACTGAAGTACTTAAGAGATAGGAACCTTTGGCAGAAAGCTTGTAAAAGGCATGAGATACATAGCTAATAAAACAATGTGACCGACAGTGACTGAAACTGTTTAATTCTTTTCACCAACACGTAGTCGCATTGTGCAATCAAAAACATCACATGTGACTGGGAGCAATTTTGGTGGTGGAAAAACTGTGATCACTCTGTGTGCATGTGTGTGTGTGTGTGTGTGTGTACCACAGCTATTTGGTTTCCCCAGTGAGACCGATGTTTAGTCTGTTAGTTAGTCTGTGGTGCAGTGTATGGGTTGAGTGTGTGTATGGGTTTATGTGCATGTGCTTGTGTGTATGTGTGCACACACTTTCCTGTGTACATATCTCCAGATAAAGGCCTTGCCCTTACTTCAACAACATTTTATTTAAAATTTATGGGGGGATATAAAAATGAAATAGAAAATTGCAAGCCCTGACCTGCTTTGTGTCTGTATTGAAGAAGGAATTTCCTGCCCTTTAACACATCTTAATCTGTCACACCATCCCTTCACTTCCTGTCTGACAGACTAAACTGCCATGACATGATGAGATAGCAGCCACTCTGGCAGCATTGCAACATTTCAGGGTGGGTAGAGTGTGTGTAAGCATATGTGAGTGTGTGTACATACTTTATGTGTATGCAGTGGGATGATAAATGTGTTGCCATAAGGCAGCTGTAAAAGTACATCATCTTTCACTTGAGAAAAGCTAAACATTTCCCAATAAATAGTGGCCTAAAAGTCCTCCACTGAAAATTGCCCTTCAAAGTCAAATAAAGTAGATGTTCACTGTGATGTTTAGGTATGTTAGTACTTCATCTTTGAAGCATCAACCTCTGGACCTCTTAAAGGACTAGGAGGCCAAAGATAGTCTGATTGCTTCATTTAGAAAGTCTAGCTTGAGGTCAATACTTGAGAAATATACTACTGTATTTGCATACATACAGTGCATACATACATATAGATAGATAGATAGATAGATAGATAGATAGATAGATAGAATTGTATTTTTAATTATTAAATACCAGTTTGCAAATATTTTCCATTGTTGGAAAATGAAACAAACTGTATATGTGAGAAAAATGTAGTACAATCTAGGCTATTTGGTTTGCTAGAGACTGAAAACAGTACTTTCCTAATAAAATCGACAAAATACATTATATATTACAAAGACTATTAGCGTAGCTTTTCTGTAATTACAACTGCCTTATGATGGTTGGAGATCTTTTTTTGCCCACCTTATTTGCCAGTAAGTCACTGCTTGTAAACAGTGATTTACTGGCTGAAAGCAGCCAGGTGTCCACATATTGCGCGTTCATATTCTCACTTATTGGTGCTCCAACCGGAAATTCAATTAATCCCATTTTCTCTACCAAAAATCCACTCTCCATGGTTTGAAGCTCACCACACCGCTCTGGCTCACATCTCTGCACTCATTGCCAACAAAACGGATCTGTCACTTTTTGAGCTGCATCAAGTTAGCCAGAAGAGAGCGCGAAAGATGCCGGATGTCAGCTGATTTCACATTTAAAATGAAAGCCTTTTCACTTAAAAAGGAGTGGCGTATTTTACACATAGATTATGTGAAGATTGTGCACAGCAATAATTTGCATTAGAATACCGGAATAATTACACTGAATATGGATGATACAAAGCAGACACTAAAGACACTTATTATCAGTGTATATTAGAGGATTATCATACTATTTCAATGTGGTGCATAGTAGTCTATTTTCTTATGACAGTGCTTCATAAAAATGTATTTGAGGTTTTCGATTGCCTTAACAAAACACATTGCTCCCTAATACTTTAATTTAGGTACGAATATTATTCAAAAATGCTGCAACAAGCTCGCTGAGATGGGTTTTATTTTGGTAACTACAAACGGAAGTTCCAGTTCTAAATCTGATAACTTGACATTGGTCACTTATTGAGCAGCGCAGACACACTGGACACCACGCATAAATAAGCAGATTTTCCATAGGAAATACGCTTGCAGTAAGTTGAACTCACTTTATGACTGCACATCAGTATAAACTTTACAGCCTACACCAGTACAAACCGATATTTTTAATTTGCCTCCAGCTTTGCTGGTAAAGTCATTTGTCAAGGAACGCCCAAACAGGCGCAACTAGTGAATTTAAAAACCAAGCGAGGAAGCGCACATCGGAAGTAAGTGGTTATCATGTCTGGCGAAGAAGCACCACCAGCTCAGCAGCAGCAACCCGAGCAGGAGAAGAAACCTGACGAACCTCCATCGGCTCCCTCTGATGCGGTGCAGGCGTCAGGGAGCAGCCCTGCGAAAGAGGAGGCTTTCTCCTGCCGTGCCGTGGTTTTGACGGGGTACGGGGGCTATGACAAAGTGAAGCTGCAGGTGAAGACGCAGGGCAAGCCGCAGCCGAAGGGCGGAGAGGTCCTGGTACGGGTCAAGGCTTGCGGGCTCAACTTCGCCGAGTTGCTGGCGAGGCAGGGGCTGTACGAGCTGC
>OMKZ01024576.1:16253-30810 GCA_900302535.1 Neoniphon sammara
CCCTCCCCGCCTGTCATCATGGGCATGGAGGGCTCCGGGGTCGTTGAAGCCGTCGGCGAGGATGTGAAGGATAGAAAAGTGAGTATATGTACCTTAAATGCTCTGTCAGACCCAGGAAATGGCCCTTTGCCCAAAATGAGTGGGGTTCCAATATGTGGCTAAGAGAGCCAAAGCTGGCTTTCATCCCAACCCAACACTACTGAGCTGAGGTCAAAGACCACTTCCTTCTCTGTGTCAGTGAAAGGTGTCAGTGAAATTATCTGATGCAGTGTTTGAATGGGATGAAAACCTGCATATCATTGTCTTTCCATGGCCTGCAACCCTACATGTTATTCCACCAACCAAAACATGACACCAGCTGATTTAACTCATCAGTTTGCCCTTCTCTAACGGCTGTGCCAAGAACTGAAATCCGTTGGTTTAGTTTTGGGTGGGATATGAAAACCTGCACGGCACGTGATCGAAAACCACTGAAAACATCACAAACAGCAAAACATCACATGGGGTTGGTATGAATGCCCCGTGCATATGTACATTTGAAGAAGAAGGCACATAATTCTGCTGTCTGTATGTCAAAGTTGAGCTTCAGCCTTAAGTTCTGTTATGACATAAATTGAAATATATTTTGGATGATGGATATTTTCTTTCTTATGTGCTGTTGATAACACATCTACATCTATCTTTTGGCTGCCAATATGTGACCTATGTTTATTTCGAAGTATCTCTAAGCATATTCTATTCTATATAATTATGTGAAATGATTCTTTTGAAATGAATCTTAGAAGAGCATCAGTTGTAGAATGAATAAGCTCCACCCAATCAATCAGTCTAATCAATGGATCCACTAAGGCCTTTGTATCTAAAAACTTGCATACAGGCCCATGTTCTGCAAAATGTAACACTGCTGGCCTTGAGACATTTGCATTTGATTTACAGGATGTCCTTGGTGTGGTTTTTACAAGCTTATCATCAGCACAAGGGTACATTTACCTGTTGCTTGATAAGAGTTTCCCAAAGGTCAAGTGTAACAATTTGGAAAGACTGATGTTTTATGGAGTTTTGAATCAGCAAATCTGCCTAATAGCTGGCATTTGTTATGTTACTCGTCTGCAGTATCTATGGGCTCTCCCAAACTATTCCCTCCATGCCTTCCCATAAACCCACATATTCACAAACAGAGGAGTGTTATCTGACCCTATAAAATTTTGCAGATTTGTCTGTCAGTATCTTCAAGGGTTTGTGAGCCTTTTATCCGTGGCATTTCTGCTTTATTGGGCACTAAAAAGTGGAGAGTGACAGGCAGGATGAGGAAGGATGAGTCAGACTAACTGAACTCAAACTCATGACTTTGTCAGCAGTGAGTATGTGCATTTTTAAGTCCGATGAACCTCAGATTGGCCCATGTGGAGCCTTCTTGTTTCCTGTAGCTGTAGATTTCCCCAAGGTTCAGGGAAAAGGTTCACGTCTCTCCTGTGGGAGTTTGTTACCTCTGACGCCACCGGTTGTGCATGCAAGGTTTATTTTTACAAGAACAAAGGAGGATAAAGCCATGATGACATATTGCATGCAACTTGTCACAATATTTTGGTTATGCTAGCTAGTTTTCACTCTGATCCGGGTGTGCCTCTGCAGGATTGGCCCTGTCGATACTAAATATTGAACCAGCAGATCTTAAAGGACTGGAATGCCTCCTTAGCCGAGCTGCCAACCTGCTGCTCTCAGCTTCTGACAGGATAGTGAAATAAGATATTGACAGGCCTGTGGGTACTTAGAGCCTCAGTGTAGGGATGGAGACAGTAACACAGCCGTGACAAGAGCCAATCTCTTTGATCTACAGGCCTGACCTTTGCAGCCAGCATTAGCCCTCTTTCCATCAGGCCTGTCTTTGGGGTGTGTGTGTGTGTGTGTGTGTGTGTATGGTGGCATGCATGCACACGCTTGAATTTGAGTTTTTTACGCATAACTTGTTACATGTGCATTCTGTATGTGCAAGTCCAGTCGCATTGCTGCACCTCCTCCCTGTCCCCCAGTGTCAGTTTGGAATTTCCCTCCTCCTCCTCCTCCTCTTACTACACTGCCTTCCCACCCTCCTCTCCTTCCTCCCTCCATCCTTCTCTCCATTCTCCAAGAACAAGAGTCCTATAGGGGGAGTGGTGCATTCCAACACCTCTTTTTTGGACGGGAGCACCAGCCCACAAGACACCAAACCACAACAGCAGAGGCAGCAGCGTAGGGAGCAGCAGAGCAGACAATAAGAGCGAGAGAAGCCGGGTGTTTTTCGGAGCGACAGGGACCGGCTGAGGCCTGTTTTCCTTGGGCCCGGCCGAGCGGGGCTCCGTCACGTCTTCTTGGCTGAGGCAGCGGAGCTCTGCCAGACGTGGACAGAAGGCTGAGGCCGCTGCGTTTTATAAGATGTGTTTCAAGTTGAGACAGAGCAGATGTGTTGTGTTGGACCCCACTCCTCTGTGACTTTCAAGAGCCAAACCTTCCCACAGTCGTTTGTTGATTAATTCCCTTATACTGTGATTGATATCGTTAAAGAGGGGAACGCCAGCTTTTGGGAAAGGAGTACACTAACCTCAGGGTGACCTTGTGACTCTTTGGTCAACTTTGTGCTGTGTGATGACAAGATCAGTGACAGTTTCAGATCTGTAGGACATGCATTTAGTGCAATATGGTGCAATGTTTATTAAGATGCTGCTATGCAACCTGGTCAGTTTCAAATATTGTTGCTGTGAAACCCTTATAAAGGATCCTCAGAGTGTCAATGCCATAATAATCACCAGAACTGGAGCTGAGTGGTTTTCACAACAACAGTGATTTACCAAAAAATGTGGGTGATGTGACAGTTTTTTTTGTGTGTGTGTGTGAGAGAGAGAGAGAGTGTGTGATCTGTCTATTGTCATGGGTCTTTGTGCGGCAGGAAGAGGGCGTGGCCTCGAGATCTTGAAGCTGTATTAACAGGAAGCACTGGAGCATTCACAGTCAGATCAGCCCTCTTTCCTGCGACCTTCAGTTTTTGGCACGTTTCGCAACACCGCTGAAATGTTTACAGCCCAGCTTCTCTGTGGAAGAACACCCAAGTAGGAACTGCATTTCCCATAAGCCCCCAGTCTCAACTCATAATAGCATCTAATTACAAAAGATTCTGTGTCAAATGGTCAGAAACAAGCTGACACAAGGAATTTGGTGCTGAGAGCTGCCTTTGTGTTTTGTCGCCTCTAAGTGCACTTGTGTGAAATTGTGCATCCACTTGACTATCTTTCATTCATTATAAAATAAATAAGCACTGCTCTGCTGCTGTAGATTACTAATGGTGTGTTTCAGCCAGATTACCACCACCCATCTCTCTCTCACACACACACACACATACACATACATACACATACCACCAGCTTCCTCTCCCTCTTGACTTTCTCTTCCTCCTATTTTCTTGCTTTTCACCTTCTTCCTCTCCTCCCTTCCTTTGCTTCTTCTTCTCCTCCTCACTTCAAATCACCTTCATATCCTGTTATTTTTCTTTCCTCACTAACTTGTTTCATCCATCCCTCCCTCCTCCCTCCTCTCTCCCTCCCTCAGGTGGGGGACAGGGTCATCGTGTTGAGCCGCAGTGGCGTGTGGCAGGAAGTGACGATCGTGCCCGCTAGCCACACCTTCCTCATGCCCGAGCCAATGAGCTTTGAGGAGGGCGCCGCTCTTTCCGTTAACTACTTGACCGCCTACATGATGCTGTTTGAGATGGCCAATGTAAGGCCAGGCAAGAGCGTTCTCATCCACATGGCAGCAGGTAAGACACGAAAGCATGTGCGAACAAGTACTGCAAACAAACACCTCTTCAGTCAGTCTAGCTCAGTGGTTTTCAAAGTGGGGTTCAGGGACCTTTAGGGGTCCTTGTGGGGCTTCCAGGGACTCCCCAGCAAAACTTTAATTTCACTATAATTTAATTCACTAGAAATTGTTACAATACAAACAAATGTATGAGTCATTAACATTTTTAATCTCACCTCTTCTGACACTATTTGTCATCATTCAAGTGTGACATCTGAACAATTTAATGCTTAACACAAACAAAAATATCTTTTTATACCATGGTACCTCGGGCAAAATCACCTCAAATAGGGTCAGTGGCTTAATGACGGTCAACCTGGGGATCTGAAACATGAAAATTTTTGAAAACCCCTGTTGTAGCTCATTCAGCAGCAATCAAAAACAGGCACAATCACACGTAAGGACTCAAATATTCAATTTAAAGCAGCTGTTGTTACTGCGTCCATAGAACAACCTCAGGCTTTGTCAAATAAGCCCAATGAATATTTCTTAGTCCTCTGGCTGTTTCAGGTCACTAATCACCTCTCTGAATGCAGCCACATGCTGGTTTAGGAAATTATCAGCCAAGAGCCCATGGGTCAAAGGTCAACATATTGTTTTGTGTGTGTGTGTGTGTGTGTGTGTGTGTGTGTGTGTGTGTGTGTGTGTGTGTGTGTGTGTGTGTGCGTGTGTGGACCTTACACAGGGTCTCTAGACAGCTCATTAATATAATGGCAAACTAGATCATTGTCAGGCATGGTTGCTTTGGCAACGCATGACATTTCAAAAAGCCGTTCCAATACCATGAAAGAGCAATATGTCTTGTTTATGATAAAATATTGTCTGTAGCCGTCCATTGTGAAGGACACGGGTCAGATGGGAACTACTCTAAATTCTGCTACCTGAGGCACCGATGACTCTATTTACATACATAGAGCAATGTAATTTTTGCCTTTAATGATGAGAATAATATCAGTTGTTTACATAGACTGCAGCAGAAGGTTCTGGTAATATTCATCTTGTATGCTGTTTTCACTGAAAAAAAGAATGTTATTTACCTGGTTCCCTGTAGGCTACAGGCAGCCCCAGTCATTTTCCTTCTGTCATAAACTGCAGTCTTATTGCTGCCATTAATCTTTCCTGCAGTTTATTCAGTGCTATGGCTTGAGGCAAGACTGGATGTAAACAAAGACAGTAGCTGTAAAAATGAGCAACTTCTGGCGCATTTGGCAGGTGTTATAACTTCTGTTGTTGTGGAAACTCAGATTTGCAAGTTTATTAAGAGTATGGTGATTATATGTCCAAATTTTCCTCCAATAATGTGACAAATATCATGGTACTCTCAATCCCAGTATTCAACGTCTGGATATGACTTAAATAACATTTGCATAGTGAGGCTGAGGTGTTTAAATGTCTTAATCATATTTTCTTAATCACAGTTATATGGAAAATATGTTGTGCATGTTAACATAGTCACTGAGCAGAAAAAAGAGTGATGCACTTAGGGTTTCTACTCTTGGCTGAAGTCTTTCATCCAGCCTGTTCTGGGTGAAAAGCATCACTTCCCCTCGTGGTGTATTTTTATTTATTTTTCCACTCTCTTAAGCCAAATAAAATCTAAAACACAATTATTTTTTGTGTGTGTGTAAAACAGCTCCCTGGTAATACATTTAAGTGGGAAAAGCATTCCTAAAAGGATAAATATTCTGGATGTGTAGGATAAATGTACACTTACTGCCCACCAGATGGCTATTGGTATTTGTTGTCAAAGGTTTTCTCCAATTTCTTTTAGCCTCCTTCGTTATTATTAGATGTGAATTTTTGAGGTTGAAGAACATTCTTATTGGACCAATCTGACATTCACCCTGAATTCAAGAAATTAATAAAATATGTTCTTGGTGCAGCAATATTTCAGATCCAGTCTTAGTGCAATCCTATAGGTCGGTTACTGTGAGCATCCCAACATCCATCATGGCCTAATGCAGAGTAGCATCTCGCTACTCACTTGCAAAGTTTCAGAGTTGAGTTGAGTGGGTGGCTGTCAGCTGACCTCATGTGAATAATCCACATGACGCCAGGGTGAAGAGCAGGGCAGGGGGGATTTCTGGCGACCCCGCACACCCAGGCAACCATCTGTTCCAAAAACCTTCCTCTGGGAGCCGGTACAGGGCCATTAAAGACCAGCACTGCTTGCCTTTTCAACAGTTTCTCCCGGAGAGACACCACGCATCCCAAACAGTCTTCTTACAATTCAACCGGCCTAAAAAACACAGAATTTCCTCCTCATTGCCTTCTGTTGAACTTAGTGCAATGCCGCATTTTTATCATTATTGCACAGCCCTGCGGTGAAGTTTTATGCCACTTGAGACTCGGAGCTTATTACATGAATTTCCATCTTACTCAGTACTCAGTACTCATGGTCCATTGCTCCAATGCGCCGCCAGACTGCACGGCAGAAGTCAAACAGGAATGAACTAGCTGTGTGTTTGTGCACAGCACAGAGCATGCACATACCAAGAAGTAGCTCATTGATTTTCTAACTCTGGCTAAGTCAACACATGAATTAAATATTTAACAACGCCATGCTACCACAGCACTTTGGTGTTATCGTACATGCCCCTCACCCCACCCCTCCATCCGAGCACCCACAAAGCACTTGTGCACTTTTATATTTTGGACTTACCCCTTGCATTGAAGAAGAGGCCCTTTACTTTATGTGATTTGTCAGTGTTTCTGAACCAAGGGACACCTTTCAAAGTCCTTTATTTTGCAGGTGATTCCTGCTGTAATTATTTGATATATTAGATTTTCAATGCAGAGTAGTGAATAGTTCAATTCAAGGTCAGTTCTAGATACTCTTAAAAAATAAGCTGAAATCATGTTCTTCATAGCCATAGTTAAATATTCCAGAGAGAGATCATGTAGAACTTCAAAATTTATGCTGCAAAATATACAGAAATAACACTTGTCGCTAATGTCATTCCTGTCTGTGCCACTGTTAACATGTCTACAGGTGGCGTGGGTATTGCTGCCACCCAGCTCTGTCAGACGGTGCCAGATGTGACTGTGTTTGGCACCGCATCAGCAGCCAAACATGAGACCATAGTCCAAGGTGGGGTAACTCACCCCATCGACTACCGCACTAAAGATTATGTGGAGGAAATACGCAAAATCAGCCCTAAGGGTAAGATAAGTAACTCTTGTCATCTTGTACTCCATATTTCAATGTGTAAAGACAAAAACAAGGAGCAAAAGTTTCATACAGTTTTCGAAACTGTTAAAACACAGAGTAATAGCAAGGGTAAGGTGTTTTTTCTTGAATTCATATTTCACTGGAACAGTTTTTTGTTTTTTCCATTTGAATTTCTAGTTGATTCATGATCTTCTCTGCCTCATCTACACTTAGTCTCTCTCTTTCTGTCTCTCCGCAGGTGTGGATGTAGTCCTGGACCCACTTGGTGGCACAGACACCCAAAAAGGCTTTAGTTTGTTAAAACCATTGGGTACACTTATAGTGTTTGGTAAGACAACATTTGGAGACCACTTAAGATTTAAACTTAAAATAACTTTATATCCAGTTTTAAAACTGGATATAATGCCGGATGTATCAATCTGACATTTTGCATGCAGATCAGTTTGCCTTTCAAGAGACAGTTTATGTGTGGGCTTGAAGGGTAACTACCACTCACACATCTAGTGTGAGACTTGACCTACTAACCTATATATCTCACACTCTCACACCTCCAAAACAAGTTTGACTCAAAATGAAAATGGCACTCATAATTAAATTCACACATTCCTCCCTCACAATTAAAGCCATACAGTCGATGCAAATATGATGTTTGGTTAAAATATTCATTTTTCCCCTAAATTTATTGTTGTGTTTGTTTTGTTTTCTCATCTCGTCTCATCTCATCTCGTTCCAGGTGCAGCCAATTGTGTGACGGGCCAAAAGAAGAACCTGCTGGCCATGGCCAAGACCTGGTACAACCAGCTCTCCATCACCACCCAGAAGCTGATGCAGGCCAACAAGGCCATCTGCGGTTTCCACTTGGGCTACATCAGCGATGACCAGCTCATCATCAGGACCATGGCCAAGCTGCTGGAGCTCTATAACCAGGGAAAGATCAAACCCCGTATTGACTCCTCCTACCATTTTGAGGAGGTTAGTTTGTACAAATTGTCAAACGCAACATGTATTTTTAAGCGAGTATTGTACTATGGCTCAGTGAATTGAGGCACATACCAGACGACCACGACGTCCTGGACTCAAAATTGGGCTGTAAGACAATCCAACCCAGTGTAACCCTCTCTCTTCCAATCTTTTTCATCTCTCTCTCTCTATTGTCTCTTTCAAATAAAGCCAAAAAAGCCAAAAATAATCTTAAAAATACAAAGATTAAATAGTCTGTCTGATTTGCCAGACCAAATTTGTTTTGGCTTTAATCTTACACAATATTTTAAAGGGTCTGAGGCATTACACAAATGTTTATTTTGCTTATTATTGTTTATTATATTCATTAATTTCCATCTGATTTAAATAATTCTGAGACACATGGATTGAGAAAAGCTGTTGTTGCACATCCATTAAAGACAGGAGCTCCGCCGATGCTTTTAGTGCGTCACAGCCTTAAAACTCCCTTTGGTGTTTTCCTCCGCTCCGTCACTCGCATATTGTGGCAGATGAGCAAACCTCAGTCACCCCATCAGATGAGATGGTCCTCAACAGCTGTTGCTAGGCAACAGATCATTGTTGCCGTGGCATCAGCCATTAAGGGGGATATCGGTGTTTTGAGTTTCACCGGCTGGGTTCAGGGACAGACAGGAGTCAGAGGAGATGCTGCTGCCATGTTGAGAGAGATTAAGGAGAGTCTTGTGTGTATGTAGGCAAATAGGAAAGAGGCAGTATCTGAAGTAGGAAAATAATAGGATATGGATGACTTATATAGATATCATATAAATGGATTGTTTACCTTTTGACTGATAAGTTATTAGTGTGTGCTCATGCATGGATGTCTGTATCACAGTGTATAATTAGCTCAATTGTTATCTTCCTCAAATTACGCATTTTTAATTTTTCATTTATCCAAGGAATGTGTTCTGTGCTGCTGTAGTAGTTTCCTTCACAATCGGTTTACCGCTGGTTAACCCCACTGCAGCTACCGACAGTTTTCACTTCTGCACACGGCTTTTGGTTCAGAGATTCAAACCAAGATGCTCTCTTTTTGAGGAAGAAAATAATTTAATCTAACGTGCACATCTGCGGCGCTGTCTTCCAACAGGTGGGTGATGCAATGAGGCGCATGCACGAGCGCCACAACATCGGGAAAGTCATCCTCCTCCCCGAACCCAAGAAGGAGGAGGAGAAGCCGAAATCCAACCCTGAGCCCCAGGATCCCCCAGGAGACAAAGCGGACAAAACAGAAGCCGCTGTCAGCGAAGAGAAGAAAGAGGAGAGCAACACAGAGGAAGTCAAGGCAGAGGGGGATTGAGTAAGAGTGTTCATCTGAATGGTAGATTCAAGCACTTCCACAATGATTTTCTCTATTGTTCAGCTGTCCAAAAAAGAAAACCAACATGCCATTAATTCTTTGACTTTGTCAGTATTTTCCGGTGTTTATGAAGATTTGTTGTGCAATATGTCTTTGGTGTATTTCAGGGTTGGACAGTATTGTAGATTAAAAAGAAAAAAGAAAGCAACTGTATTCCATTACATTACCTAAAAGTGGTGGATTCTGATTACATATACTTACAAAAATTTCTAGGATTACTTTTGGGAATAAAGTGAAAATAGGGCAGTTTAGCACAGAAGGCAATTTAAAGAGCGACAGGTGTTTTACCTCTCCGTAAAATGTGGTACAGAATAAAATTAGTGTGCAAAACATGAAATAAACTTCCTGAACTTTGTCATTTTTCAGTTTTTCATATCTGTACCATTATACCTCAAACATGACTAAGCGATCTAAAGTAACTAAAAGTAATCAGAGTAATTATGCATTAGATTAGATTATGTGTTATAGTTTTGATGAAGCAACTGCTAACTGTAACGGAATACAGTTTTGAAGTAACCTAGCAACCCTTATGTATTGTTCTCAAATATTGATGTGAAACCTGTTAGGAAGGGCAGTGGTGATTTGTTAGTTTTGTTTCATGGATTATGATCCTCTACTCAAAATATTGTGTAAAGATGAAACAACCCTGCCATCTCTTTTCATGTTCCTCCTATTTTGAATAATGTTAGTGTAGTTGATCACATTTTTATGTCTAACATTAATTGGTCACTAAAAACAAAGGCTTCAAGATGACACTCGTGAGGTTGTTTTGGTGATTACAGCTCTTTGATAGTAACCAGAGAGCGGTATTTTGGTCTACTTTGTTTGACTGCTTGTTACTGAAGTGTGCCAAATGGAAAGCCGACCTTCACCGCTGCCGCCAAGCCAACTGTGAATCATAATACCGAGTGGGAGTTCCCCACCTCAGCTTACCTTTTGGGTTATTTTCTTCCAAATAATGCCTTGGTGAACTTGTGCTACAACTTGTTCCGCACACCGTGTGAAGTCCAAAGGTTTACTTGCTCCTCAGCTCTTCACTTGCGTTTGATCCGCTTGTTAATCCTAACAGTGCCTCTTCAGAATCAAAACAGTTAGTGCCAGGTTTACAGAAGTATGTGTGAACTCAAGGATTCTTCTTCCCAACAGGAGAAATTTGGGGTTGATGCTTTGCTTTTATGTCAAACCACAGCTGCAATTTCTCCTAAGCGTTCTTCTATTGTAAGGTGCTTGACAGCTCTGTGCTTTTAGCGACGCGTAATATATATCAAAATGTAATTTCAAAACTCTTAAATAGTCACTAATCATTAAGATTTCAAGTTGTTTATCATGTTCGTTTTCACTGACTTGCATATCTGCTAACTTCAGTGATTGACCTCAAATAGTTGAAGTGAAATGAGTGTGCAGGGGATACAGATGTTTTCTCCAGATGTGGACGTAATTCAATGATATGACGCAGAACACGGGACAGAGACCAAAAAAAAAAAAAAAAAGGGCTCTCCTCCCCATCCACACCATTACATTCCCCTCTCCATGCTCTTGGCTCTGCTTTCTATCAGTTTCTGAAGTGAGACTTTCTCTAAACTCTCTCCTCACTTTGTTTTGATGGCTAAAAATAAATAATAACATTTCATAGATTATTTTTTTGTTATTTACATTTGTGGCATTTTTCTCAGTGACCCGAAAAAGAATTGTTAACTTTGAGTGGTTTTCCTTCTCCCAGTATGAAGTAAGACCTGACGTGGATTTCAGATGGGAATTGGAGTCTTAGTGTTAACACCCACCATAGGAAGTTTTACTGACTACTTTGTTGCCAGTGTGAGCAGTCGAAGTCTGTGTGGGTGTCATTCATGCTCCCAAGGGTAACTGCTTACTTTTGGAGTGACACTGCCCAGTTTTAAGCCCACAAGTCCAACACCTGCCAGCATGATAGATGGAAATGTTACCAAGCTTAGCAAAATGATAGCATTTTATCAGTCTTAAAGAAGTTTGTAGATAGTAAGCTGTAGCCTGTCCTTAAAATTTGAAGGAACCATTGGTGAGGCGACATTTTTAACAGTGTATTGGAGTGTTAGCCAATATTTACACTGCAAAAAATCTCTATCTTAACAAGCCATTTAGTCTCATAAGTAAGTGAAAAAATCTGCCTGTGGGATGAGGTAATCCCACTTGTTTCCAATGCTGCTCAACTTTTTTCCACAGTTTTCCTGAATTGTGTCATTTTAATGATACTAGTGGGCTGATCTGCCTTATTCTGCCTTGTTTCAACATATTTAAACATTTGCCCAGATTTTTGCCCCTTTGATTTCACTTTTTTTAAAATTTAAAACAAGATATTAAGACTAAATATGAGACTGAATCATTTATTGAGATGGAGATTTTCTGCAGTGTAAGAAATGTGAAATGGTTTGAGAGACAGAAGGCATGTGATTGCATTCAAACACTGCTATAAAGCAACGTGCAAGTGGTCAGCAAGAATACAGCATTACCACTATATTGTGGCTCTGTTCCAGAACATAATATAATGATTGTCAAAACTTAGATGTCCGAGAAAAATGCCATGCTTGCTTTTTTATTTGTTTATTATGATTGCCAGCAGGGCAGGTATGTACATCTAGATCCATTCAGACTGAAGACGATAAGCATCTGTAGGACTTTTATTTAGATCCTTGTGAAACTGCATGTCTAAGTGCCTGTGGTAGTTGACCTTTATAGGTCAGCTGAAGTCCATCATGGAAGATTATTCTTTTGACCCGACTTTGTTTTACAAATTTAGCAAAAATTTAGCATATCAATAGACATAACCCCCAGTATTCTCTGTCTTCAGTGAAAATTATTTTACTGTATTAGTTTATTTCAATTGCCATGCGTAAACCTTAGTAATATTTCAACTACATTATAACCTGCTACGACACAAATCTAACTTTAATGCAACTCAACTCAAAACCAATAATTATTGTACCATTTGACTCCCATAATGTCTGAACTCATGCAGTGGGGGACATCTAGTGGTCACCTTTCAAATAACTACAAAATGAAAACAACTTCTCTCCCCATTGTCTACAACCTTTGCAATAAACAGAACTTACTGTAGGTCTGCTTTTGCAAATGTAAAAATATTATGAATAAGCCAGGCAGCATCCCACAGTAGCAATGCTACTGTGGGATGCATACAGTATGCATCCAGTAAATCACTCCTCATCTGGACAAATGTTGGATAGACCAAAACAGCCTAACAAAAAAAGTCTTAAGGAGTCAGATCATTCAAACCAATTACAAACTACTCAAACTTGTCACAACCTCGCCAAAAGTCCACATACTAACTGTAATGTAATTAGAAGTTATATTGGTTAGAGGTTATTCTGACCCATTGTTTTCTCAGAAAGTGCTGTTGCTAAAAGATTAATGTTATATGTTATATGATTGTTATGAAAAAAATGCTTTATATTTGTTACATTATTTGCCAAGACGCTCATGGCTGGCAAGCATATTAATGAGCAGTAAGTTTCCACTTGTTTTTTTTTTTTTTTTATACAAACTTGCATATACCTTCTGATCTTATCTATGTTCATGTGGCACTAACTTGTATGATGTGTTATTAAAGTGTTTTCAAATATTTTCCTTGTGAATCATTGAACTGATTCCATGCTGATTAAAGGGGAATTATATAATCTGTGATGTTTAATGGCCTTCCAGTGACCATAAGAATTGCATCAACATTAACAGGTCATGGCACGGCTTATGATGCCCTGTAATTGGCACTCAGACCATGGCGATAAATCCAGTTACTTGCTCTGTGGCATCAGATTGGTATGGCTGATGCCAGTTGTTATAGGCTACATTTGTGCTTCTTGCTTGCATACACCACAGAAGTCTGATCCCGGTGTTCACAATGTAAACCCTGTTTTTGACTAACTGTGGGGGAGAGACCAGTGGAATGCCTCTCAGATTCTCCCTTTCTGTGTAAGTAAATATAATCATTTGATTGTGTGGCACACGGGATAATATTACCCATTCATTTTTCAACTGCTATGCACTATTCTGCACGATCAACTTTCCCCCCATTTAACAAAACTGTTTTTGTTTGAGACTTTTTTCACGTGGTTATTTAAGCTATGGGTCTGGGCTGCGTTCCTCAGTTGACTGTTGACCTCACCAATTCATATCTCTTCCTGTTTTTTCTGTTACCATTTAATAGGTGTTACATATACAGATAGGGGTATGACTTCACTTAACAATTTCTAACCACATTTTAAGAAGCAAATGGCTTCTTCCCTAAGTGATTTTTTTTTTTTTTTTTAGATGTTATGACAAACTGCCTGGATCCTATCCTGGATAGCCAGGATAGTAGGCAGACTACAGTATCAAAAACATTCATTTCCCTATTTTCTCGTGTTTCTAGTTCGTTTTTTGTTTGTTTGTTTGTTTTTTCCTCATATTTTAAAGTTTTAACATCACACACACACCCCCACACACAGAGATCAGACACGTGTCAATTAGACAATCAGCTAAATGTTTACAGTAAAATGATATTGGACTGATGCACATATTGCTTTTTTAAAACAATAAAAGCCAAAATTTAACCATAGGTACAGTACTTGAGTAAATGTCCACAGCTGGTTCTTTTATTATGTCTCTTTGCAGCTCAAAGTTCACACTGCATCTGCTGTTTTTGATAAATCACTGGCTTCTCCTTGTGGTCAACATGCCACATTGAGCATGTTAAAAGGCATGGTTAAGTTTGTGCCATAACACAGAAATAACCACATATATTTTTGTGGTAAGGTTTCTCTTTAAATGGAAGTGCATTGACCAATGTTCTCTGACACTTAAAACAGAAAACCGGTACAGCCAGCAGGGGTCATCATCTATCTGCTGTATGATGGGAAGAACAGGGAGTTTGTGGCACTGAACACAGGTTGGATTGTCTGGATTAGATAGTGGAAAAAAAGAAACTTCTACAAAATATACATAAACCAACCATCAATTATTGCACATCACATTATTTATTGTTGTTATTACTGTTTCTCCATAGGTTTTCAAAAATAGTAATGGGGGATACTGTATATCACCCCAAAACTATATTTTATATCACAAACACACACACACACACACACACACACACACACACACACACACACACACACACACACATACACAGAGAGAGAGAGAGAGAGAGAGAGAGAGAGAGAGAGAGAGAG
>OMKZ01024581.1:0-15379 GCA_900302535.1 Neoniphon sammara
GTTCCTTTAATTTCCTGGAGAGTTGTAGGGGAAACACTGTATAGTCTGCTCCCAGGACGGCCCTCTGGGATGAAAGGGATTGAAGGTGGAGGCTGTTACGGGTGGGAGTGGGACTGGGGTCTGTCGAGGCTCAAGGGGGTGGACAAAACAATGGAAACACCAAACACTATATCACTATTATGTTATCTACTAAGATTTAGAGCCACCTTTCCACTTTTAGAGGAGCACAGTTCCACCTTGAAATGCTGTCCCACAAGTCCTGAACTGTCTGTGTGTGGTGGGATATCTGGAATTTTCTTCAAGGGTGTAAAGTTTTGAGGAATGAACAAAGTAGAAATCAACTCATAACGTGCAATAAAGGTGCAGTGATGTTTAGATCCGGTGATTGGGGAGGCCATGGAAGGTATTTGACTTCATCCTGGTGGGGAATCCATTTTTTAAATTTGTTTAGTGGTGTAAATATGAGTAATATCATCATTAAATATTGGAATATCATGAGAAAACAGTTTCCACATAGAGACTACCTGCTGCTATAAGATGCCCTCACATTACTTGGCCATATACATTCTTGGCCATGCAGTCAGTGGACGTACTAACAGCTGTCCAAACCATTTTTGAATAGCAACCTTACATAAACACCATATTTGTGAACTCAGTCTGTGCTTCAGGCTGTTTGCTGAGGCTGTGACACAGGTGTTGACTCGATTCTTTGGTCATTTCTGATGACATAGTTTTGTGGTGTTAAGCAACCATCCTGTCAATGGACTGTCTGTCCGTGTTGGTGAACTGCAGTTCATGACTAATGTCCCTCTCTGGTACTGTAGTTTGTAAGTTTGGTGTATGATTTTCCCAGTGCCTCATTAAATAATGTTACAGTTTGTGTGACCATTGCACCTGCAGTTTGGGCACAGACTGAGTTATTTTTTCTGTATTATTTGCCTTATGTTGCTTTCAAAACTGTCATATAGAAGTGGTAATTGTCAGACTGACTCCGACTGCTAATTGACATTCAACTTAGCATGATTTTTCTCATTTAGTTACTTCAAAATTTCAAATTTAATTTTAAGTGGTGTTTCCGTTATTTTGTTCACCCACTGTATGTCTCATTGGGTATGAACCACATCAGTCAGCCTGCCAAGTAAGACTACAAAGGTAAGACTCCTTTCATATAGATGGTTTCAAAAACTCCTACAAATTTCTTAAATATCCTGGAAAGATTAATTTGACTAACACAGCAGTGCATTGCTATAGTGTGGATTTGTATAGACTCTCTCTTGAAGATCACACTGATTATCCTGTACTGAGATGAAACGCTGATCTGCAGTATGACGTTTACTGACTGCCATAACTTGTCACCATCAGTATGATACCAAATCATTAGGACATGGCCTTATGGGAAAGAGGTGTTGACTAACAGAGCCTCTTCACTGACTCCAGTAACTTGATTTGTAACACATGGCTTTTGTGACCTCAGCGCACACACACACACACACACACACAAACAGGTACACACTAATGTGGCTGTTCCAAGTTGGCTGTTGGAGGTTTAAGGCATTGAGAAACCTGGGTTAAGAATTGCACCATCTTGCAATAGTACACGCTTAAACACTGACAAACACACCACCAGTATTTACAAGGAGAGCCTGGCTGACTTAATAGTCTCACAGATACAGGAGCACACAGCCTGAGGGCTTCACATGCACGTTTTCCTGCTTTAGTCTGTGTAAGGATGTGTGTGTATGTGGAGATATCCTGGTTTATTAGTTCATAAAGTCTGCTGCCTTATCCTCAGGGTCCAGTGTGGCAGCTATTGGCTCTGGTTTAGATCCCAAATGACCTCTTCACAAGGGAAGGACGCAGGTTTCTCCATGTGTTTCTCCAACCGCTGTTTGTCCTAATCATTTTCCGAATGGTTCTGACTGTGTGCCTACTTCTCTCTCTTTTCACTTCCTGTCCTCTCTGTTACTCTCCTTATCTCCCCCCTTCTTCTGTTTCTCCCTCTCCTTGTTTCCTTCCTCTCTGTGCAGATGGTTGTGTGGTTGGAGCGCTCCCTGGATAAAATCATCAGCATCTTCATCATCTTCCTCCTGGTCACAGGAACCCTGCTCATGGCTCTTCTGCTCACTGCTATGGTAGGCGGTGTTTGTCCCTTTGCACCGCTGCGCATGTATTTCAGTGTTTTACTTCTGATACTGTCCTTGTTAAACAGAGCAGCTTTCGTCTCTCTTCCCCTGCTGTCTTCTAGGTTCATCATGAAAGCGTTCACATCATTGAGGTAACCAGTAACCTCATCAATGAGACTGTGTCCAACCACCCAGAATGGGCCAAGTATGACAGTTTTAACATTTCCTTTCATGTGGCGACTGTGTGGTCTGTCTTTGTGTCGGCCTCACTCTCTCATGCAGAAAGAGAGGTGGAGTTTTAATTTCTCAACTGTCAACCATCTGAGATATCTTCCTTTTCTGTGTCTGTGTCTTTCTTTTGCTTTCCTTTTTCTTTCCTACTCCCCTCCTCCTAGTTGGCTCCCAGAGGCCCGCGTGGTCCAAAAGGCTCTGAACTCAGCTGCTACCAACGTCTATCAGCATGGGAGAGAATGGATAACTCAGAAGGTGAGAGAGACAATTGCCTGTACGTTTGTTTTGGGGTTTTCTGCCCTTGAACATGGAGGGACGCTCAGGTGTAGTTTTCAAACACATAAAACAGGAGCAGGGCATTAGGAGTGTATTGTGCTCTGAATCTGTGTTGTTTCTCTGTGTCTGCAGCTGCATAAGATGTTAGGAGACAAGGTGAACCACACCGCGGTCATTGAGAAGCAGGTTCTGGAGCTGTGGGATAGACTGTACCACTCCTGGTTTGTTAAGGTATGGGCACGGGGTGGGGGGAGAGGGGTTGGGCCCATCCATCCATGGGACTGGCTTTGCAGTGTTGCTTGTCTTTACATAACATTTTATCATTTGTGTATTGTAGAATGTGACCCACTCTGGACGCCCCCGAGGTCCGAAGATGTCAGATCAGAGACACAAGAACTGGCTGGTCGACATTCTGGACTGGCAGGACATCGCCTCCTTCCTGCAGGAGAACATCGAGACGCTGCTGTCTGTAAGTTTGTGTGCGTTTGATGAAATGTTGATTCTCTGGTCCTTGACGCTGAGGGGTTGTGTATGTGTCGCCTACAGGACGGCCTCTTACTGTTTGTGTGTTGATTTATTCATCCAGTCTCAGACAGCGCAGAATGGATTTTGAAAATTCTTGGACGAATGATTTATCACATCACTGTGATCCAGGGTGACCAATATTATATGGTCATACTTTAGGAATGTCCAATGTTGATATTTAATTTAGTATTAGCTTTGTATCAGATGAGTTTTATAATTGAGTCAAGGTTGATGCTTAACTTCATATCAACCTGTCCAGTTTAAATAATCAGCTTGGTATTAATATATTGTTAGTTGACTTTTAGCATACTATCGTCTTTATACCAGTTAGGGTTAAGGCTGGTGTTAGGGTTATGTTGATACTAAGTAATATTAACACTGGACAATCCAAATAAAGTGTTACCAATTATACTGATTATCCTAAGGTGGGGTATTGTCATTTGTTCATTTGTCCATGTCATAAGTGATATTTAAGACATCACTGATCGGATTTTGATGAAACCTGGAGGAAAGCTGCGGGTCACCACTGTGCTGCAGCATTTTCAGAGGCACCAGTCCGAGCCTGATTTGCTCAGAGGGGGGACTGCATCATTTTGCAGGAGACGACATGTTTATCGTTGCCTTGCTCTTTCAGATCCTGGAGTCGCTGTGGGTGGTCATGAGCAGGAACGTGGGCCTTCTCATCTCCACGACGACCACTCTCCTCACCGTCTTGTTCCACAGCGGCACAGCCCTGCTCAACTTCGCCCTGAGTGTGGTATGACACGCAAATTGCCACCAATCATCTGACCGAACTTTATGCAGAGTGTTTAAGCCATCATAGAGGCCTTCTGTCCTACATCTGTTCTCATTATAGTGTAGTGCAGCTACAACCACAGCAGACAACCCTTTTTTGATCGTTACAGATCAAAACTGATATTTTCTCACACATAACTCGTAAACACATAACTCATAGCTGGATGGCTTGAAAGAGTCACCATTTCTCGCTGTGTTTTGACAGCTGAAAAGAAGACAGAAGTTTCTTTTTTGGAGGAGCAGTAGTGCAGCAATCATGCTACAAGAGCACATCTTCCATGACTGTGTGTGTGTGTGTGTGAGAATTACAGATAATGAGATGAATTATGTGTCTTTTCTTGTGTATGCAGGTGATTTTCCTCACCACTCTCTTCTACCTGCTGAGCTCCAGTGGAGAATACTACAAGCCTGTAAAATGGGTCATCAGCCTGACACCACTCTCCCAGCCGGGACCCTCCTCCAATATCATAGGCCAGTCTGTAGAGGAGGCCATCAGGTAGACACGCACATAAAAATTCATCCCACTTTGAAACTGACTGAAGTGAAGTCTGGATACATATTTACCTCTCTGAACTCAAATCCAAACACACATTTACAGATCTCGGTACATATTTTTAGATTTCATGTTACACATTTGCAATGATAAAGTTGTGAATTTATTTTATCACCATGTATATGACATGATACAATTGTAGACTTGTTTTTTTTTTCTACTTTGTGCGTGTTTGTTTTGAAGAGGAGTGTTTGATGCCTCTCTGAAAATGGCTGGCTTCTATGGCCTCTACACTTGGCTCACACACACTATCTTTGGCATCAACATCGTCTTCATCCCTTCTGGTGAGTCAATGTGTTCACAGCGGCTCATGCTGTCACTACACCTGCAACTGCCAAGCCCTGGTCATTTAAAAAAAAAATAGATTTATTTATTTATTTTTTTGTCACCTTTCGCCCTCTTTGCCTCCCTGAAGCGCTCGCTGCCATTCTGGGTGCGGTGCCGTTCCTGGGGACTTACTGGGCAGCGGTGCCGGCTGTGTGTGATCTGTGGCTGGCACAGGGAGAGGGCGTCAAGGCCCTGCTGCTGCTGGTCTGCCATCTGCTTCCAACCTACTTTGTAGACACAGCAATCTACTCTGATATCTCGGGGTATGTATGCATGTGCGACACTGTTGTGTTGCCAGCTTGTGTGTGTGTGTGTGTCGTGTACTTCCCCGTGTGGGAGAAACAGACCTGAGTGTTGGCGTTTGGTTAAAGATTCAACATCCTGCCTGTGGTTGGTAAAGGATCTGAAACACAACAACATGTTAATTTGAGATGTTAACTGATATCTAGATGTTTGAGATACAAGACAATAATACTAAAGAGGTAAATAGGTGTTACCTTCACATGTCAGGGGATATTTTGGACTGCCATTGTTTAAGGAGCTAAATTGACTATTCTGTTTTTGGGGGGTTAACAATAAAAGCTAAGTTGAACATCTTTGAATGTTTTTATTGTACTTACGTTTCCCCAAAGATGCTCTAATAGAGGAAGATGACGCATTATCATTGGCTCTAATGGTATGAAAGTTATGCACACTTCCTGTTTCTTAAGTGGGCGCCGTCTGCTTTCTGTCGCCCATCTGCAGCAGGGAGCACCGACGGAGCAAACAAATTCACTTTGTTCCTGATTTGTTTTTCTGAAAAATACCAATTTAGTGTCAGAGAGTTCAGAACATCTGTGGTTTATGGAAAACAGGTCTAATGTTTACTTCAGTGACTATGGGACACAAGAGTCATTCATAATCTGTACACAGATATGTCTTCCTCTAATGACTCAGAGTTGCATCGTCTCTGGTTCACCTCTGCACAATCAGTTTGATTAGACAGCCGCTCCTCCCTCCCTCTGCACTGCTGCTCTCTCTGCCCACTGCATTTGATTTTCGAATGAGTGAAGTATGTGAAGAGGAATAGAAACTCTGAGTGATGCCACCTCTGCATACAAGCCTGGTGTCTACCCTAATATGGCTTTGAAATGTATCCATCCTGGTGGCAAAGTGTAAACACTGTTTGCCTCAGTTGTTTTTATTGAAGTGTGTGTGAGCACTTTGAAACTGACTTGACAAAGACAGCCGCTCCAGCTCAGCTGTTGATGCTACAGTAGTCTAGCCTTTAAGTGGAGACAGTTCTCTGTGTAACCCTTAGTATACAAATTTTGTACAGTCTTGTGCTTTTTGAATCATTTGTGCACTAAATGTGTTGGTGAATTGATTCAAATATAACATTTATGGTAGGAAGCATCTAGAACAATGTGTGTGTATGTTTTACTGGAACATTTTAAAGGCTCTGTGAAATGGCACTCACACTTCCTGATTTTATGTATTTCATGTTATAACATGATGTTTATTTGATGGAAGATTTTTTTGGTTGAAATTTTTATTTATGCCTACTGGTGCAGCATGAGGTTACCATTAAACATACACTGTTTTCCATGAAGTAAAAGTAAAGGGAGTTCATTTTTAAGTATGTCTTTGTACTGATCCATTTTCTTCCCGTCTCTCAGAGGTGGGCACCCCTATCTGACCGGTCTAGCAGTGGCAGGTGGAGTGTACTATCTCGGCCTGGAGGGGGCGATCATCGGGCCCATCCTGCTCTGCATCCTGGTGGTGGCAGCCAACATCTACAGTGCCATGCTGATGAGCCCCAGCTCTGCCGTGCCCACACCTGTTCAGTCCTCCTGGCCTCTCCACCCTGCCAGGTAAATACAATAACTGGAATACCTGCAAAAACAAACAAACGCACCCGCACAGACAGTGGATAATGTCGTCAGCCAAAAATAAACATGCTGCATCACTCCCATCTTCCTGTCACTCTCAGGTCCTTTGCAGACTCCACGCCTGTGCTCAAGAGGGCCAGTGAGTGAGAAAAAGAGGGCGTGGCTCTGTGGAACATCTTCTGGCTTCCTATTGGCTGACTCCCTAGGGAAGTCCTCCCCTCTCTGAACTTCCTCCCTGTGCTGCCCCACTCCACAGGGGTGGCCCCGACCAAGAGACGGCGATGAAATGGTTGGTTACCCATGGTGCCATCTGCCTACTGGAGTGGGTACACTGAGCAGCTGCTCTGGTTCAATATAAGGCCATAAAAATACAAATGAGAGCACACATTCAGATCCTAAGCAGTGCTCCAGGAAATGTGGACCAATGTCACGTTGGGCTTACAATTTTGAGTGATTACGATTGGCGGAGAAATTGATGCTGATCACATGATCTCAGAACTCAGTGCCTCAGTTGATGTTCTGATATGGAGAAATAACTAAATTTAAACCACATGTGGTTCGTGGTAAACCAGTATGAATTTGAAGATTGTGTATTTAATACCCCTGATTTCCAATCTGCACACCCTGTCTGTTTTTAAATGGCAGGGTTGTGCAGTGTTTGTGCTCCCTACCTCGCTCCTCTTGGAGGCCCAAATAGTTTGTAGTGTGGGCTGATATGTGCAAAGATGAACTGAACATTTTTTTCAGAGTAGTCCTCAACCCTGGCCTGAGAAAGTGAGTGGATGAAGAGATTTTTTTTTTTTTTTTTTTTTTTACTTAATGTTTTATTGAACTTGTGTTGACTGCTCTGAGTTTGCCACTTTAACAAAGCTGACACTCTTTAGCTGTCCTGGCCCAGGCTTGGCTACCAATGTTTTTTGCTTTTTTTAATACCAATACTGTTGAATTATAACTATTGTTATTAGTTATTATATTTAATGGTTACATGTTTTTGACAAGTAGTAGTGGCACTGTCATGTTTGGTATGGTGATGAGTACTGTGCACCAACAAACCTTTAGTGCTGTCAGATTGGATATCTAGATGTAGAGTTTGGTCTCAGTTCTGTTACCAAGGACTCTGTTCTTAGTTATTCTTCCATTTGTTCTAACACACTGTGAGTGCACATACACACTGACAAGAACACATCTATTCACTCTTAGCTGACCTGTCAGAGTTGAAACATAATCTACTCTCAGAATATGTTGATCGACAAGTTTGACAGGGTATTTTTGCAAGCACTTTTGCTCAAACATAGTTTGATGAAACTTCCCCCTCCACACACACCTCACTTATTTTCTACTAACCTCACACTCACATAGAGCCAACTCCATGCCAAAGTATGGTAGGAGCACTTTTCCGTTCTCAAAACATGAAGCTGTTTACATCACTTGAAGCTTTAATAAACAAGCTGTACAGATGAATCATCTGTATGTAATTCACATCATTTATCATACATGGCTGCTGCGTTAGCTGCCTGATGGTGATCTGTTATGACTTGGGCTGGAACAAGCCTGTGGTTTGGCAACGGTTTCCACTGTCTCACTAATATGATCTCTGCTTGTTACCGTTGCTGTATTATTTTTTTTGTTTGTTTTTTAATTACTGGAAGTGCACTGACCCAATAAACATTACCATTTGAACTGGCTTTGTCCGGTGCCTCACTTGCAGTCTGCTTTGACTGGGGAGATTTCTGTTATCTGTTCGAAGAAAAATATTTACTTTGGTACATTCCATTTTCACTGCTGTAGTCAAACATCGCAGCCACACCATGCCAACACTGAGGTTAGCCTGGAGAGATTGCATCCACTTAGTGTTTACTCAGCAAACATCTAAATGGCTGATAAATAGGAAAATCTACTCAAGTCAATACGTAAATACAGCATAACAAACTTCCACATCGATTCTCATAAAGATTTATTCTTATTTATACTGAAATAGATGAAAAAAAAACCTACATGCACAACAAATCAATAAACAAGAAAAACAAAACACGCAAACAGATGAATTGATAGACTCTAATTGCCCTTCATTATGCGTTCATGTTAGTTGACTGCAGTACTTACTCTGCTTCCTCTCATGCTGCCTTGCTCATCCTCTGATCTTTATGCAGTTTTCAGTCATTTACAGTTTTATTGATCAAGTACTCTAAACATGGCAGGATGGCTATAAGGAAGCACACAATGAAGTCATAGGCTGTGAATATAATAAACATGATTATGGCAACATATGTGGAGATTTCATGCATCTTTCATGCAGGACTCCTGATGGGAGGGAGCGCTTGGTTCGTGCTGATGGCTGGGATGGTGGCAGTGTAGAGGTCAGATAAGTTCAACAAATGTGGGTGGGAAGAGTAAATGAGAAACTCTCTTTCCTCCAACAACAACTAGTGTCACGTTGCCCTCGAGCGAGACGTTGAGCCCACACCAGCGCCTGTGGAGCTGCTCAGAGGCCAGCAGCAGAAGGTTGTGGTTGTACGAGGCAGCTCCCAGGTGGGAATATGTTGAACTGCGAGAATGTGATGCATGACGCTGTTGGAAAAGAGCAAGCATGCCCAGTCGACTTTCCCTGAATAAATAAAGGTTAAAGCCTCCCTCTGTGCCTGGGTTGGTCAGAGCTGAGTGAGGCTGTGTGATCTGCTCTCTAAAGGCTTTACAGATTGTCACTGTGTCACTGGGATCTGGGACAGATGGATGGAAATAAACATCAAACCCGTGGAAAGCTATTACTGCTATGGCTTCTGGCTAGGATGAGTGCTATGCCATTTAAGTCTCCAATTATCTAAACTATCCACATGAACATCAGCCAATAAAGGGTTTTCATGTAACTGACATATAATTGCCGAGTTGTTAGACACAGTTGATACACAAATTAGACATTTTGGTAGTTGTTTGTCGTACACTGTGATTTCCTTTGCCTGTGGCAGGCATCTGGGCCTGTAAGAGGATAACAGCAGTCAGGACCGTTAACACAGCACCGAGGGGCTCTGAAAGAGCAGGGGACTCAAACAACAAGAGCAAACACTGGAGAAGGACAGAGTGGCACTTAGGCATTAAACATCTGTCGTTAAACTTTTAACAGGAAATGTATAAGAGAGGAAATAGATTTTGCAAGATTAAGATTCAGGCTGAGCATGTAAACAGTACATGATTGTTAACTGGTAAATGTCACCCTGATCTCTGTGGTAGAATGTAGCATGGAGTGTGGTGCACAATAAAATCAGTTATTGGAAGTGCTTTTATTTATTTATTTAACCTTTATGTTACTGGACATCTTGGTGAAATTAGGAATCTTGTTTCCAAGAGACCTGCCAAGAATCCAGTGAAAAAAACAGACAAACAACATAAAAACAATGCAAATACATAGTATAAATAATTAAAATTGAAAGATGTATTAAACTAACAAGATTCATAAATGAATAAGAACTTACTACAGTGCAGTAAATAAGACTGGATGGAACAGGAATGTGAGATGTGTTTTGAGAACAGGGGAAGCTGCCTGGAAGATGAGAGGAGGCCTTCTTGATTTCCTTAATGAAACAAGCTTAATATGTAGGATTCACAGTGGCATGACATGACACATTCTGATGCAGTAGGTGACAGAATGTGCCCAATATGTCGGTTTGCCAACTGCCATCAACTGAAAGAAGAAATTGGAAGAGAGAAGATGCAGAAGAAGAAGATGCCCTAGGACATGTCAGTGTTGCGTATTACGCCCTCATTATTCCCACTTTATCTACCACGTCTCCTGTGCATCCACAGACATTACCATAGATATTTTGGTTATTTCCCATAACCTTCCCACTTGGCGTCCCAGCAGGAGTGCTCAGGTTAAGCTTCTCTGCAGTTATTTTTAACTGATGATGTAATACTAATACTGACTTCGAATACAATAACTCAAGTCAATACATCCTTACTCTTAAACTAGATGAGTGCACTCAGTAGAGTGCAGATCTCCACCAGGCGCATGTGGACAAAATGTCTATGTAAAGCAGATAGTTGTCATTGCTTTGTGCCACAACTCGTGGTAGAGAGGGTGAGAGGGGTTTTCCATGGTCTTGATCTTTGATCTTGTCCCTCGTCCAAAGACCCAAGAAGATTAGGCAAATTAGTCCACTGACGTATGAAACAGCGACAGCTGTTTTACACTTCATTTTTTACAGTTGTTAAGTATCAGACTATTTAACCTGTTTTAACTCCCACTTGTTGACAGTTTGCATCAGCCTCTGACACTTTATACAGTGTCTGCTCTGTGTTCTGCTGACTTTCTTCGTCAGCAGTGTGTTTTATGAACCCACCCAGAGAACATGGTGGACATCCTGGATTTTTTCACCCACGAACATGGACACAAAAAGATAATAAAAACAGCCAGGTGCGACCGCATCTGATAGGCTGATAGGTCCAGCAGTATGAAGAGAGAGAGAGCAGCAAAGAGCAGCCATGGTTGAGGGAGCTAGACAATGAATGGAGTGAGGGAGTAGAAGTATCAAGAACAAAAGTTTTTCAAAGTTTTAAAATCAGTGCAGCCATAAGAGGTTCTTCATCATACAGTCATATCTGTGCACAAAAAAATTTAGGCCAATAGGCCAGTAGTTTGTGAGATTAACCGCAGACAGACACACAGACACACCTGACCAAACATCTCCTGGTGGAGATAATAAAAATATTCCATTATAGTAATTCCATTACTATTATTTCAGCCTAAATTAAAATGTTACACCCTTAATGAATTAACCGCCAGTTAATGTCATTATGTGCCGTTATTTAATTATCAGCTGTAGCATGCTCTCACTGAGGTAACATTGCTTCAGACTGCAGGGCAAATCAGACAGGTAATAATGGCAGGTGATCAAGAGTTAAATTTTTATACGACAACTAATATAAACATCCGTCTTGCGCCTGAGGTTTTTCCACTAACAATGTGATAGACAGAACAGTGGAGCCCAGTGCTTCACACCATCTCTCTGTGGGATTAGATTCATGCAATGTGTCAAAAACTGCAAAAAATTCATTAGCAGTTCTGCTCTACCAATAATGATGGAGCTGAAATGCAGCAAAAATATTTTGTATATTTCAGTGTCTTAATAATGAAATAAAGACATGTTTTTACAAACAAGGATAGGCCTAATCCTAGACTAGAAACAGAATTTGGACAGACAGTGTCTTGGCCCACAAATTAAATTGGTGTCTGAAAACATTCCCTCTTTTCTTGGCGTTCCTCTCTGGGCTGTTTAAGAGGCCTTGATCACAAGCAGCAGCCTGAGCCGTCTTTGATCTGACTGGGTCTGTTTCTTCACATCAAATACATCAAAATGTTCTTCTGAAGTCGGTAGCCCAGTCTTCTTCAGCTCACACGGCTCTGGATCTCCTTAGTGAGAGAATCATCATTCAGCTCATCCAGACAGTGAAGTGGAGTATCTTCGGGGACTGCTCTTCCTTGATCTTCTCCTTGAACATACAGGTAGCCGACTCTGTGGTTGTGGTTCAGAGTCAGATTAGTCTCCAGTGAGGCTCAGGAGGAAGTGGAGGAACATCAACTGGTGTCGGCTCTTAGATGATGTAGATGTAGATTTACCTTTTGATCAATCTGATTTTCTGATCATCCAGGAGATTCACATTTTTACTTTTGAATATGCAAAGGCTTTAAGGCAGTGAGACACTCCTGCAGGGTGAGATGTACAAAGGCACAGAGAGGAGCATGGAGAGTCTGATGCATCTTGTTTGGTCCTTTTGGGGACAAAATTGCAATTGGAGCCATTAGTAATCTGCAATGAGAAGATTCCTATTCTATGTCAAATATAAAATTCCCTGATTTTCCCATGACTTTCCATGACTAAAAGGTTAATTTCCATAATCAATATATAAACATAACACCCTTCAGATTCAGAGGTTTGTTTTATTCTGCTGGAAAAGTGAACATAAATGGAATATAAATGGAAAATTAATATTACATTTGGCAAATAACTACTTTCTGATCTTTTTAAATTGAGGCTGACAAAATTCTGTGATATTCCATGACTTGTACCAAGAATTTATTAAATCCCTAACTTTCCTTGAATAGACTTTTCACTTTGCCACAACCTGAGGATTCCTTGTGTACAAGTCTATCACGTCTGTTTATCACAAGGACTGACAAACCGTCTCCCTTCCTGACCAGACTGATTTTGGATGACCCTCTCTCATCTCTCCTGTAGCAGCTTCCTGCTCACTGAGGGACATGACAGAAGTTATCACCAGGAAACAGACTTGATAAATTTATCTCTGATGCCTTAACCTATGGGTCTGTTGGCTTATCAACTCACACTTTGAATATAAGCAATGATTTTCACTTTCTCCTGCTCTTCTTTTTTGTTTAATATTCATATTCATTTTAACTATCAAAAATTAAACTTCAGTACTTCATCACTACATAAAAATCTCATCCAAATGTATCCCTTTGGTCTTTTACCTACATTTTTATGCCATAATCAACAGCTATTTCTGTCTGAAGAGCACAGTCAAGCACAGTCAGGCGATGTGTGTGTGTGTGTATGTGTGTGCATACAAAAGAGGCAGTAGTCAAGGTTCTCCTTGTGTTGTTCTGTAAACTTTTTTTTTCACCTTTATTTTCTACAACATTTGGATCAGCTCAGTGTGGAAGCCTAGACATGTCAGTCACCCCAAACCCCGCCCCTGAAACAGAACAATCGATACACTCCCTCTTTCTCACAATCAAAAAGGTCACATCTTCACCGCACAGTCATTCGCTCGGACACGAATCAGTTTGACCGCCTCCTCTCACTCCCATGCCCACAACAAGGATGAACTAATGACATGTACTATGTGTAAACCCCTCCTCCACTGGAGGAAGTTGAAATGGTTAAACTTTTATGAAATCACCTCTCCTACCCTGGCTCACACAGAGAGGAGCGATTAAAAAAAAAAAAAAAAAAAAAAAAAAAAAAAAAAGATACAAAAAAGCATGATGGTAGAAATGACAATGCATCTGTTCTGCTGTCCAGCTCAGTGAAATATGGTTAAATCAGACTGGAAACTATTTGTGAAGTGAGATATGTAGTTATGGGATATTAAGATATGTCTGCTGCTGCTGTGCTCCTCATAATCCACAGTTCGACCTTTAACTCTCCTCAGCTCGCTTAGATTCTCCAATCCCTGATGAACTCTTCAGCACACCTCTGCCCTCCCAGTCTCTCCCTTCAGGCTGAGCTGAAACAAGCGACGCCTCTTTGATGCGCTGACAAACACAGCCTCTCTCTCTCTCTCCAGACAGCCAGTGCCAGACGTGTCTTTAAGAGACTGCGGAGACGACGCGCTGTTCAGAATAAAAGCAGCAGCTTTTGCTATTTTGTACAATGAAAGCAGGGATACACAGATCTGCTGTCAGTCTATTCTAGAGGCTCCGCGCCGCATCTGAGAGCTGTTTGTTCTGGTAAACAGGGAGCCGATGGACTGGGATAGAGCATGGATTCATCACTGGAGACAAACACTCGCTCGCACACACACACAGAGAGACATGCATTTGCACACACAGACACAGACACACACACACACACACACACACACGCATCAATGTGCGTATCCACACACTCCGCTGGAGGAAAGAAGCCCTTGGAGTGTATTTTCAAGAGGTCATTGAGAAGAAGATATGACAAAATGGATTAGAGTGACAGGCTAGAACAGCCTTTTCCTATATGTTTATATGTGTGTGTGTGTGTCTGTGCGTGTGTGTTACTATGTAGTGCCTTACAGGAGAGTTCCTTATGGTCGAACACTACATTAGGCAGTGAACATCAGATAGATATGCAGAGTCCTGTGTGTGTGTGCGTGTGTGTGTGTGTGTGTACATGTGTTAGCTCTATGTTAAACATCTTTAAAGACAACAGAAACAGACAGATAGACTAGGGTTACTGCTCTGTGGCACTCTCACAGGACTGTAGAAACAGACAAAGCCATGTAAAAAACTTGACATAGAAATCTCAAGATATCACAAACATCATACATCTCTATCTCTAGGTCTCTGCTGATGGCAGACGTTGAATCCTCTCAATTTTCTGTGGAGTCCCTTGGTATTTATTCTTCAGCAAGGAGGCATCAGTCTGTAGGTTGAAATGCCAAGGAGCAACACTAGAGGGAGACATACACTTCTGCAAGACTGTAGGAGGGGCTCTCATACAGGCGTACAAGACAGTAGCACGCATACTCTCACTAATGCGCATACATGCGTGCGCACGCGCGCGCACACACACGCACACACACACGCACTTGCTCGCTCATGCTGCACCCTTCTTCATATAAGTTCACCAGAGGTCATTTTCAAAATCCATTACAAAATTAAATTAAAAAAAAAAACATCAAGGAATAGCCCCGCTCTCTCCATACATTCATCTCAGAACACGCAAACATACACACTCACACACACACACACACACACACACACACATGCATACACTCTCATAAGAGGCAGTCAGTAAACGTTAAGTAATGAGTTGAGGGTTGGAACACTTTTGTCCGGGGAAGCTGTGAGCACAGAACCTCGCCTCCACCGAGCTCTCTCATGTTCACACACAGGAGCAAGTCTCTCTCCGTGTTTGAAATCTCTTAAAATTAGAAAAAAAAACAAACAAACAAAAAAAAAAAAAAAA
>OMKZ01024584.1:4245-20001 GCA_900302535.1 Neoniphon sammara
TTATTTATTTATGTATTTATTTTATATTTTACTTATGAAATTTTACAAAAAAAAAAAAAAAAAAAAAAAAAAAAAAAAAAAAAACTTGAAAAAAAAAAAAAAAAAAAAAAAAAAAAAAAAAAACAGTGGATGCATGACATTTTTGTGGAAATAAAATACTCCTTCACACACAGTTTTTAGAAGGAACCTGTCTGATTTTGTAAAACTCAGAACAAGTGCAGGTGAAAAGTATACGGCTCTTAATTTATACTAAAATCCAAAAACTCCTCTCACAGTAACCTGACACCAAAAGACCTGCTAGCTGTGACATGAAACAAACTTTCTAAGAATCCTACTGTTGTTGGAGTTGTTCAAGAAAAGAAAACAGATTCAGGCCCACATCCTGCACCTGACTTTGTGATTAAATCAAAGTGAACCAGTAATACCCAAGGAACACACTGTCGTCCAGCCAAACCCATACTAGGAATTAAACTAGAGGACTGCCTGACGACGAAACAAATACACAACACCAGTATCCAAACATACACAGGCCAAGAAGCCATCAAGTAGGACTGAAAAAATAGATTCTCTTTGGAACTGCACATTCAGATTCATACCACAGCACTGGTCCCAGTCCATATCAGTGAATGACTCCTTTACTGGCTTATGAGCCACAAATCCCAGACAGGAAAGGACAGTATACCATGGTTCAGTATTGTCGTTTTAGTCTGATCTCTTAGCAGAACAAATAATAAAACCATACAGCATCTGACAGTCATTTTGCACTAAGAGAAAAAGAGCTAATTTAACAGGTGCAGAATCAAAGCAATAATAAAAGCTATACAAAGAAATTATTTCATGCATTTATGAAACACTGCTCCAAGGCACTGCTAGAGTCCCACCATCCATCTCTAGAACTGCACCCATAATATATGCAACTGCATGATGAAATGCTGAATGTATATATTCAGACTAATATGTATGGTGTACTATTCATTTCCTACCCTATCCCTATGCACTGAATATGACGACCTGTTGTCCATGTACTATGTGCCAGTGTGTACTCATGATTCTATATGAACTATTGATATGTTTCTGCAACATTGTCAATCCTGTACATTTGTTCTCGACAAAAAGTGATTCTGATTCAAAAAGTGTATTTGAAGAATAATATGTGCAGTTTACTGTCCATAATGTAACGTTCATTGTCCTCTGCACTCTATACAAGTCCCCCTGTCCTTGTATTACGTATCAGATTGTAATTTAGCATGTTATACACTAGTTGCTTATATGCAATTAGTAATTAGAAAACATGAAACGAAGATGAGTGTGTGCCCATGGCGAGGAATGATCTTCCTGCTCCACACACAGCTCCCTGGTGGTCTAGTGGTTAGGATTCGGCGCTCTCACCGCCGCGGCCCGGGTTCGATTCCCGGTCAGGGAACGTCTGCTTATGCCTACAGTGGACTCTAACCACTTTGTACATACACAAAACACTTGTGGCAGAAATTATTAAGAGGCATACTAATCCCTTAAATCTACAAAACTTAATTGCTGAGATTACTCATGCAAATTAAATCAGATGCATGCAATATTCCAACCAGAAACCCAGGGTCCTGTAGTTGTGACAAAGGCAAGGATATGCCACAAGCGTTGTCAGTGCTGCTATGGCGTAACTTCTATTGGGCCAATGTTCAGGATTTTTTAAGCAGTGGCATATATTAGTGTGGCATGTGAGGAATCAGCATTCAAAATAATGACATACTGGACCACTATTTGACCAGTTTGCAAACATACTGCTTTTTTTTTAAAGTTAATGCTGGCATGAGAAAATTCTTAGGTGAAATATGACCATTGTCATGCAAAATAACTGATTATGATCAATTGTATATTAGTTCACAGACGTTTGACTTCTTCACTCTGTTCACTGACAGCAGTGCCTCTATGCCAAGACACATCTTCCCTGGTGGTCTAGTGGTTAGGATTCGGCGCTCTCACCGCCGCGGCCCGGGTTCGATTCCCGGTCAGGGAACAGTTGTTTATGTCTCTTCCGCTTTGCTGAATTTGCAGTGAGGTTACACTTTAATAATCAGGTTATTCCCAGCATACAACAGTTATCCAATTTCAGAAATTCAATGTAAACCGCAGACCAGGTGTCCATTATTGGGATAAAGGATTAAGAAAGACTCTGTTATAGCTAGATTGCCACCAGAGAAACCCAGTTAGTTGGCCATTTAAACCCTTACTGGGATTTCTGCAAGGCTTTGAATGTGTACATATGGTGCAGGTAAGGAAACTGATACAATCAACATACAAAGTACAATGCAGGGAGAATAAAAACTCCACATGGTCATTAAAGACTGCTTAATAATTGTATTTCAGTTTTACTACCGATGAAAATATAAGGAAACAAAAAATATATCTGCTGCAGCCTGCTTCACTTTTTAGTCCACCTATGGAGATGTAAAAAACTATCGCGGCTGCTCACCGAGCTGTCCAACCCAGTTTTGTTGGGACTGGAGAGGCAAGGCCCAAGGAAACCGCAACCACAAAACGCTGGCTCAACTTGTCAAATTAGAAACTTTGTGTTCAAAGTTGTGCATATATATTCCTAAATGTGGCTATTATTTGCCACTGCAACAAACACAATTTCTCCATAGGGAGAGTTTTATCTCTTCAATTCTTCAATTCTTTATTAACTGTGTCATATGTTAGATGAAAATTTGTCCAAAATACATTCAAACAACACTGAATAAACAGAATTGAGGGTATTTTTTTCTGCTACATCTTCATGAAGTAATGTTATAGAAGAAATTATACCAGGGTGAAGAGCAAAGATGAGTGTGAAAGGGAAAGTGTGCATGCACAATTTTTTTGACTTCTATTTGACCAAGTTCTATGCATATTAGTGACCCTTTTAATTGTCATGTGATCCGTGCATTCCTGGACAGGCAAATAGGACTTTGTGTGTACTGCCCCCAGTCAATGTCAATGGATGACTCCTTCACTTTCAGACACTAGCAACACATCCCTGTAGGATGATTTGGCATGGCTCCCTGGTGGTCTAGTGGTTAGGATTCGGCGCTCTCACCGCCGCGGCCCGGGTTCGATTCCCGGTCAGGGAACACTCCTTATGCCTGAACAAGGCTCTACCTAGTTTGTGCATTCAAAAGCATTTACGCTACAAATTAAATCAGCTGGAAAATTCAAATCAGAAACCACAGGCACTGTCAGGTACAACGTGGTTTTCACTGAGCGAATCAATGGGTTGAGCACACATCTGACTGAACACTATGGCAAGTAACATAAATGAGCACAAAATGTTCCGTGGCTCAAACCTGGTATTCCTGCTTGGTTGGAAATGTGTTTCCACTAATCTTACAAGGACTCAGTACAAAAAGAGACTGCTTTCATACGGTTTGGGGAATTCAGACAGTCAAGATCATTTGCTTCCATGTTTTTCTTTCATTCATTCTGTCATTGGTTGACAACCTGCCTCAGATCTTTTGACTGTATGTGGAATTCCTCACAGTGCACTGTACAAAAGTTCAGCTGGTCTTGGCACGAGCACGCCACGCCTCCTACTGTACTGCATGGGCGCTTTGCTTGGCACAGCATGTATTCTGTGCATGGCGCAACCAACACATCCCTGTACAAAAGCTTTGTACAGCTCCCTGGTGGTCTAGTGGTTAGGATTCGGCGCTCTCACCGCCGCGGCCCGGGTTCGATTCCCGGTCAGGGAATGCCTCCTTATGTCTCAAATGCTGTCAGTCTATACACAACTGCTGTTGAGTTGCTCTACATTTCATCTGTGTACGACACATTCATGTCCTCTTGCTAATAAAGGAATGTAAGGCTGTGACTGTTAGATTACAAGAGTTGTTGGTCTGTGGATGTCAGGACTGTGGCACCAATTGTGTCAGCTGTACCAGTATTTCAAACAGGGAAATTCAGCATGAAACATATCTTTAAGTAAATATTTATTTATTTGTTTGAAAAGGTAATTAAATAGCTTAAATAAATACTGTAATATACTGTTTTCATCTGACAATATGAAAGACATAAAGAGGCATTCCCTGACCGGGAATCGAACCCGGGCCGCGGCGGTGAGAGCGCCGAATCCTAACCACTAGACCACCAGGGAGCTTCACAGGGAAATTGTACAGGGATGTGTTGCTCACATGACAGAAAAGAAGTCATTGACATCTGTACCTGACTAGGACTGGGACCAGAACACACACACATTTTATTTGTTTTGTGGGACATCATGGGCTGTCTGATGTATTTCATGTAATTGTGCGATAATAAAGACACTTATATACAGTTTGGCATGTTATCAGCTAATCATCCTAGTTGTTGGGAGGTGGACGAGTGAAGGAAACTGCACAAGGAAAGAATTTTTTTTTCTACAAAAATCTATAAATTCAGGGTGCAGCACTGCAATAATGGCTATTCATTTCAACAAAGCCTTTTGGATCTAAGTGAGGACCCAGTCATTACTCATCATATACATATATTTACTTAAGTATCTATATCTGACACTGAATTAATCCATGTGAGATGCTGGCACACAATGGATGCCATAAGGACAGGGCTGAATTCAATCAAGATGGAGGCGGAATTTCTTCTAAACTGAAATACTGATGGAGTTTTTGCATGAGCAAAAAGTGATATTCAACTTACTAAGAAATAATTCATACAGAAGTCTTTATCATTACTTAATGAACTGTGGCTTCTATTTCCATTTAGCTGTGAAGATTTATTCTAGCCCAAATGCCTCTGGAAAACTAGAGAGAGAACAGGAGACAGAGATGAGACAGGCAAGTGACTGATACCAGCCTGTCTGTCTGTCTGTCTGTCTGTCCATCTGTCTGTGTGTTTGCTGTCGGCAGTTTCTTCCTACCTTGGGTCCCTCCTGTGGGATGCTGAGTCGATGGAGGACATGCTGGGAGAACGCCCTGAACATCCCTTCACTGTGGCAGTCTGAGATCTGATATCAACAAACCACAGAAATAAAGGAAAAAAAAACAGTCTTACATACATGAGCAATTCAGTTTATTTTTCCTTCATTCAGTTCAAAACATATTCATTACTGATTACTTCCTAATTGGTTGGATATGATCACTCCGCCAAATTTAGTCTTTAGTGTTTAAATAAATTTACTTTCTGAATTGGCCGAATTGAAAGTGACTTGAATGTAGCCACACGTTCACTGACGTAATGAAAAGTCAGTGACATACAATGTTTAATACAACGGGAATCTGTCACTTTCAAACATACAATATTCTATCCCCTCTCTGGCATCATACGAGCCCATGCATCTCTCAGCTCTGTGAATCTCTCACATACATTGACGCTTGGTGGCTCACGTTAATGTGAGCATATGAATACAAACACGGCATGTGCAGCAGGGGCAATCAGCTATGAGGTGAACCTATCAATATTTCACACCTCAAGGCTGCAGCCCCATGACAACACACATTTACATGATATCATTTCCACAAAAATCTCCTTGGAATTATCATTTAAATGACATAAGCGCTGGTTGGGCGATTGAGTACATCACATAAATATTTTGACCCAACTGCATGTTTACAGCCAAACTGGAAATCAGTGTGTGTGAGGGGTATATATGAATAAAAACTTGTATTAGAGTCTATGCATGAACACACACACACACACACACACACACACACACACACACACACAGTGGTAACTTACCAAAGGAGTGTTGTAAAACAGGCCATATCTCATTCTTGGGAGGAGGGAGAAGAAGACATCTTTAAAACACACCTATGGGCAATTAATGAATAGGTTGCTAAGTATATTGCATGGTATAAAAATCGGTGTCTGTGTATATGTCATGCTGTCAAACGTGCGCTCTCACACACACACACACACACACACACATACACATATAGACCATTAAATCTGAGTCTTTTTTAAAGTTTTGGTGAAATCCTTGGTAGTAAGCGGTCTTTACTGTGGTGTTTTTAACTTCCCAGAACTCACTTGTCATTCAACCATTTGACGTCTTTTTCTTTGGATTATCTCTTGATGAGTTTCTGCAGTTGTCGCTCTTCTCTTTGCCTGCTCAGCCAGGGTGGCTATTGCCGCTCATGATAACCACTCAGTCATTCTTCTATTTATTACAAATAAACCGCTGTTTCTGCTGCTAGAAACTAATATACCAAATGTATCACTTCCAATATACCAGGGGATTTTTATCAGGAAGGCCTGACCCACAACCAGGTGTTAAAAAACAACATCTTAACTGAAGTATTTTTCTTACAAGATTCATTTTGCTGTTATATCGAACCAAGAATGTTTGAGTAAGTAACCACTTCAACACCTTTCCAGAGTAGTAGCTTGCAAGAAGCACCCATAGGCAACATTATACTTACTCTTTTAGAGTCATAAGTTTTCAGATGGATGATGTCATACTTTGAGAAGGCCTTCCATGTTTCACTGAACAGATCTCCATAGCCATAAAAACTCTGGGAAAATAAAAACAAGAGAAGAGGGGGAAATTAGCTGGTTATGCAATGTTACATTTAAAATGAGAAACCACGCAATGACTCAATATTGAGAGATATTACTTCTTTCAAAATCAACTCCAGCTTTTTTATCATCGTCTGAGTTACAGTCATCTGTTTTCAAAGCCTGCAGGGTACGCCTGTGTTTTCCTTTAGGTCAGATTTCATAAGAAAATCTACTATCACAGTATTTTCAGACAGCCTCCCCCTGTTTGGCTGGCAGTGTGCTGTTTGTGATGAAAGTCGACTGCTTTCTTTGTCTTAGACATTTTTTTTCCTCTCCTTCCTTACTCTTTCTCTCTCCTTTTTTTTTCCCGGTGCCTCTGTGCACAGTGAGTGGAACAATGGGCAGGATAAGGTTGCCTGTAAATCATTCTGTTTTTCATCCAGTGCTTCCCCTTGATGTCTTCCACTGGCACGTACGCCACCGACTTGTTCAACAAGCACTGTGACTCCAATATGCACACAATTCTGACAAACAACCACTGTTTAGCTTTCTAACAAAACAGCGATTTCTGTCACTCACTGTCGTTGACTTATGGACTAGCTGACTTAAAAATGACTATAAGAAACAATATGTATAGTATAGATATCCCATACTTTATTCTATAAAAGATAATTTGACTTGAGGAGTTGCGAGAAGTACACACATGTAAACAATACATAAACTATTTTAATGAATCCTAACTCAATCCCAGTTGGTTACACCCTCCTCGTACAGACAAACAGGAGGGAGAGTCGGTATCAGGCGCTCACCGTGTCCCACATCAGGATGTTGATGTCTGAGCTGAAGGAGTTGTTAATGTGCTGGGAGATGTACAGGTTGACAAAGTCACAGAAGTGGTGGTACATGTTCACCCCTATTGGAAAAAGAGAGCATCATTTTGTTTCATTCTTATACTGTCGCTCCATTAGTGACTTCTGTGTGCAACTGCAAATGGAAAATACTGGAGATGTGCAAATCCAGCACTGTTTTAGGTTTAAGTGGATCTGAAGCACTGAAAAATATATTCACACACTGAATTCAAACTCACACTACTTGATTGCAACTTTCCAACAGATAACCTCTTCACCAAGCGATGCCTTGCTGGTTGAAACATTGCGATTAAGTATTGGCAATCTGAGTCATCCTCCTTCCTTACCTGCATCCAGTTTCATGAACACAGTAGGTTTTTCTATGATGAGATCACAGTGTCCGTCCTCTATGGGATGGAAGTCCAGCTCTGTGTATGTCTGCAGCTCAGCATACCTGCAACAACAAGACCTCATATCAGTATACTGCTATATATAAAACTGTAACAATTACTGCATTACCACGGTGCCAAGGGCACAATATGGGGATGGAGGATATTACAATCTATAATCTTTTATTTACTTTCCTTTTATTACTTCCCAAGTTTTATTGTGTTTTTTCTTGTTTTAAGTGACTATTACAATGTTGTGTAATTTGATATGAATCATAACAGTAAATTAACATGATTTTTATTATGTATCTTGCCTGTTCTCTGCACGTGTACCGTGCATGTGGATAAGAAAAAATGATCTTCACGTTCGCAGATACACTTAGTTAGTTAAGTTAAAACTTGAATTGAATTAGTTAAATGGATTGAATTTGAAGATACACAGGAAGAGCAGTCGGAATGCTGCACTTTGATTGCCTGGCAACACGAGCTCCTCTAAATCCAATGAGGTAAATTTGCTGAGTGGAGGTTTCCCGGTGGGTGTGTCAATTCAGATCTTGCAAACTGGCATGAAAGAAAAGATTGCAGTAATTATTTAGTCAGCGCAGACAATGAAGACACAGTGAACGTACATACTGAAGTTGGTCAGAAACTGCTTGCAAAAAGGTAGCTTTCTGAAGATGAAATTACCTTAAATTTGACAACAAATGTCTTCCTAGCTGGAATTTGAAATTTTGAGTTCCTATAATCTGAGCCCTTTAAGAACCCTTTAAGAGAATGATCTATACTTTCCATTCGGATTTAATGACACTGATTCTAGCTGTCTGCAATGAAGCAAGCAGGACTGCCATCTTTATCTACACGAAAAAAAATGCAAAAGCTGTTTCGAGCCAGCCAGGAGTCGAACCTGGAATCTTCTGATCCGTAGTCAGACGCGTTATCCATTGCGCCACTGGCCCACTGAGCACCAGCAGGCTTAACACAAAAGACAAGTCTGGGGCACAAAGGCCAGCTCCCACATTCCCCACTCCTCTCCTCAGGGCCCTTCTGTGCCTCCACACCCCCCTCTTTCCCTTTTCAGCACAGGACTGAGGGAGAGCAGAAAGCATTTCACCAGCGCCTGAAGTAATATCACCACAATGAAAAAGAGACCTGTGACAAGGTGCAATCACTAAAGAGTGGCACAAATAGAGCTATGTAATTGCAATGTACTTGTCCTCCTGTGCACTTGTGCATCAGTGTTTGTGCTTCAGGTTTTTGGCGACCTCACACATGGAAAAGCCTTCATCTCTCAAAACAATGAGAGGCTGGTGAGTTTATGGAGGAAGCTGTTTCTTTTTGGCTATTTTAAAACCAAAACTGAACATTACAAATGCCAGTGTACTAGATACTGTGGCAACCTAAAGAAAACTATTATGAAGCGTCATTAGACAGCACAAATGTATTCAGTTGTGCTTCATATATGTGAGAGTGTTTTTTTAGTGCCAAATTAGCAAATCAGCTAATCTGAATAAAGTCACACTGTGTGGTAACTGATTTAATGGCTACTAAAAATGGGGCTTTGCAATCATACACAAATCTTGCATTTAAAAGGTATTTCAACTGTTTCAAGCAGGAGTAGTAATTTGTAACATTATCAGTGTCTTAGCTGATAAATTTAATGTTACTTTGGTGAATTAAAGTATCAATTTCTTTTAAATACAAGACACCAAATACATATGCTGCACTCTATGACCAATGACTAATTTCAAGTTTTATCACAGCAAAAATGTCTGCCGAAATGTGACTGAGTTCATGAAGTCTGACATTTCAAAGCAAGGTCACTGCTCCACTTTATTGTTTCATCTTTTGAAAGAACAATAACTGACAATTTCTTAGTCATTCACATGTCAAGTCATTCTGTTCGGGGGAGGAGGAAGGAGCTGCTGCTCCTGCTGGCAGTCTGCTATTCTTATGGATGGCTCTAATGAATTCAGCAGCATCATACTCCAACCTCCCACTGTGTGTTGAGTCAGCTGCTTCTGCAGGGTTTAATTTTGTATATCTTATTTACCCATATTGTTCCTCTAAGGAGGGACTGGCTTGACTAAGAATAAATATGACACATACTGTAATTGCTTGTTAGGATAAAATACAAACAAATGCTTGATCACAGCTAGGCAGTATCACAAAGTGTGACTCACACGAATCCTCCATGTACTGGATGGCTTAGGGGCTGCCCTGCCTGTTCCCTGCTGGCAAAGTAATATAAAAAGGGACTTCTGTAGAAAAACCTAAGTTGGAACAAATTCTGAAAAGCTATTGCCCATGTTGCATGTATTCTCTCTCCATGTGAATACACAGTAAAAACTACTGAGTTGTGTGAATGATAAGGACTCCTTGTCAAGTTTTGTTGCAAATTTGTATGCTTTCAGGAGCTCTTCAGTTCTTTCATATGCATGATGCTACTGGACCAGAGGCAACTGGTGTAGCCCTTAAGATTTGGCCATTAAACCACCAGAGACTGAGGCAGATTCCTAATTAAGAAGTAATGTTTTAGGCCTCCTGACATGTAGGACCACAGGGATAGCAGATGCAGCCTGTCACAAGGAAAAAGCATCATGTGACCCCTCAACCAACCAAAAGCATCAGCTGTAAATACACAGGGATGCTGTGTATTTAAATTCTGACTAAGTTCGACTACGCACACTGTCTATGTTGGTGTTGGGGAAAAAGCACCTCTTGGTGACTGTCTGTGTTACTACATCCACAAAATCCAGTCCTGCCAGTTGTCATACATGCCTCACATTCCAAAAACTAATCTCTCAGAGAACCACTGACAGCTCCCTGGTGGTCTAGTGGTTAGGATTCGGCGCTCTCACCGCCGCGGCCCGGGTTCGATTCCCGGTCAGGGAACATCTTTTTGGGCCTGTTTAATAACCATAAACGAAGAGAGTTCTCACAGTTGTCTGTAAGACGTCAACAATCTCAAACTATTGCCTAAAGGCCAGTAACAGCATGCGCGTGCATGCATACATGTGTCTGCATCAGCGTGCCTCACCAAGATTGCAAGGGACTCTTGTGCTCTCCCTCAGCTGCCAGCGCTCGTCTGTTCAGACTGCAACAGCCGCCAATCTCTCCCTTTTGAATGAAGTCCTCCTTGTATCTGAAGCATAAATGTGGGTGAGTTTCACAACATAGAGATCAGTCTAATCCTTCGCTCCTAGGCAGGTCGCAGCCACTTACAGATGTACTGACCTCTCATGACTTCTGCGAGGCTTCCGCAAGTCCAGGTAAAGGTTAGTGGCCTTGCAGAACCGAGTGTGGCTACTGCATTTCAATGACGAGTCCCCCTGGAAAATAAACTCCACCTTAAATAAACTCTGGACCTTGGAGATTTTGGCAGATTTCTACACTAGACTGAAAGAATGTCCAAAAACTAGCCAAAATGAATTCAATACTTCTTGTGATTTGTGAGTCCATTGTTTGAGGAGTTTGTGCTGAAACACAATGAATATTTATGTAAAACACTATGTGCGCTTCTACCTGTTGTTTCTTCCTGTTGACTCAGAGGGCCCGTGGGAACAAAGGAAATGAGAGGACTTACTGGCTTGCTGGCCTTGCAGAGCGTTTTCATCTCAGAGAGCCGCTCCTTGACGTAGCCAAAATCAGCCTGCTTCCAGAATAGCTCCTGGGCCGCCTCCACTGAACGGGCCCTGAGAGACCAAAGATTTATGGAGATCAACAAAGTCAAATCCACAAAGTCACATCAAAAATGCATGCTCTCAATAAGCACATTTATACTTCTGAAAGAATCTTCACTGTAGTTATTATATGAAAACATCGCAAATTCAACATCTGTGAATAAATAAGTGGTTTTGTGATACTTGGAATTCGGAAAATACATGATAAAAGCTAGGCTCTATTGCTGTAGAAGGAAATTTGAAAAAATTAAGTGTTTTTATAATGTAATGTAAGGTAATATACCATCCAGAGTCAGCTTTGGTGCAGACGGGATAGCCAAAACGCTTCTCTGGATCACAGTTCTTCTCATAACCCCAGCAGGCAGACACATCCACAAGTGCATCCTGTTGTGAAAACAAGTGTGTGTGAGTGTGTGAGTGTGAATGTGTGTATGCGTGTGTGTGCGTGCGTGCGTGTGTGTGTGTTTGTGTGTGGCAGTTCACTTAAAGGGAAATCCCATTCAGGAATTTTCTTATTAGACACTGTTCATAAACATAAACAAATCTGTCTCAAATCTAGGATATGAATAACCAAAGCTATAACATGCTGTACATGGAGTCAAACGGTTTCTTCACTGACAATGGGTAAAAGACTGATTTTGTGAACACACCCTATTTTTTCCCGAAAAGTGGCTGCTAAATGAGACTAAAACCTGATCAAGTTACTTTTGCAGATCAAGTAACTTTTGCTAATGCTTAGGGTTTGTTTTAAGTTTAGATAATCACAGTTAAGTATTTGAAAATCAGTTTAGTGCGATTTAATCTTTAACTGAAAACTTTCCTCATACTGTCTGAACTATATAACTACAGCACACCCTACCCATCCAGATTTAAACAAATGCCCTAAATTTAAAAGTACTATTGGACCAAAGGCCGACGCAAATGAGTTTCATGTTGTGTAACTGCTATTAGTTACAAACTAGAAAACATACTCTGATCTTTTTTGAGCAGTGCATCAGCCCTTTTTCCATATATTTTCTAAATTATTCTGGATGTAGCATCACCGTGGCCCCACACATTAGAAGGCAGCAGAAACTTTTGTGTCTTGTTTCTGCTGACAGGAGAAGAGCGTTCATCTATGCAGATCAAACTGTCACATGGTAGAGGAACAGAAGAGTTCAAATCCAAAACCGAATGCTATTTCAAAATAAAAATGTCAGGTTCATTCTGTCAAATCATCAATCCAACATCCCAGTGCCCAGTAAATTCAACTTCAGTAAACAAAATTTGCAAGCCGTCATGGCTCATAAGCGAAATCCTACTAGACTTGATGTTCAATCAACATGGGATTTCATTCTCTACTACATCAAAGAGTTTTCTCTAAACAAAGGTCAACATAGTTCAAGGGGTCAAATAAGCTTCTTTCTCCAGCCTCACAGTATAGCAAAACTCAAAGGAATTAGTATGCTATTGCACTACACTGAAAAACTATTAGAACACTTAAAAAGCTGCTGCAGTAAAAACACATGATCTCATTGACTTGGGTAAAAAAATAACACAGTACATATCTTACTTTAAAAGGACAGACTGGGTCCAGGCGGCAGTGCTTGGCCACCCTCTTGTTGTTGTGGAGGAAGTAGGGTATATGCTCTGGCGGCAGAAGAAGGCTGCTGTAGTTGAGCGGCGGTGCTGGTTTGTGGTCGTCGTTCTCAGCCTCCTCAGCGGTGACCACAGTGGAAGAAACGACTATGCCCAGCGCTAGCAGCAGCAGCATAGTCAGAATCACACAGACATGTGAGATAATCGTCTCTCTTCACAGCACTCTGCGAGGAGAGGAGAGAGACAGAGTGAGACTTGCACTCTGTAATCTTGGTTGAAAGCTCACCACCACAGTTTACAAGCATGTGGGCACATGCTATAGTGTGTGGGAACTGCGCTCCGGGCAGATCTGAGCACCACACAGGAGAGGTCCTGCTGCAGGAAATATTAGTGACCTTTTTCCTACCATTGTCTGAGCAATCATAACTGAGAAAGGGGGAAACTGACATCAAAAACAAGCACTGGCTGGTGTGACATGTGACCTGTGCAGTTCCAGGTGGTAAAACTAGTATTTATGTCAATGCATAACACAGAGTCATATTACCATGATCCATGACATAAAAATTCCCAGTTACACTTAGTTAAACAGCCGTAAAGCCAACAACCTGCTTCAATCAAACCATACTTACTACTGCTGCTGCAAGGGCAAGGAGCCAAAGAATTTTACTCTCATGTACTTGTATGTTGAGAAGTAACAATAAAGAAATCTTCAATCTTCAATCTTGAATATCAAATTATAAATCTTGCCATACTGTGATCAGGGACTCCCAAACTTTTCATATAAATAGACAGGCCACAAATTAAACCACAGACCTCTGTTTGTTGAGACTACATCTCAAGGTTATATGAAAAGATTGCTGTTATAAGACAGGAGCTTTTACATAATTATAAAACTACCAATACTGTGAATCGGGCTGCAACAGTGGAGATAGTGAAACGCATGGTCAATAGTAATCCTGCATGTTCTCATTAGACTTACTTCTAGGGAGTAAAATAACAGTGACATTAACTTCATCCTTACTGTGCTGGGTAGTGATACCACTGTACTGTACTACAGCAAGGGCTCCATTAATGAGATGCTTGTTGAGTGCATGGGAAACCACTATCCCGGCAAGTCTCAACTTGTTTTTTGACTACATACAATTATTTTTTTTAACATAGCCGAATAGACACAGATTTGCTTGTGTAAGCTGAAGGTGTTCTTTACATGCCCTATAGCGACTCACGTAAGACTTTTTTATCTGTCGCACATCAAAAGAAAGCCTTGATTACAGTCGTTGAAGATATTCTCTGCCTACTTGTAGCTGTTCCTTTATTGTATGAATCCCTGGCTGATGATGAAGTCTACAATTTGACATAGCAAGCAAAGTAACCGCTAACAGTTAAGCTTTAAAGTGATGGATAAAACCCAGTCAGACCCAGCATGTCTTGACTGGCATTGCAACGAGTCTAATAAATGCTAAGACTGAGGAGGTAACAACGCATTACCTACTGTATTCTTTGTTACGGTGTAAGGTATCAGCAGTTTAAAATACACATAGGAGCCGAATAACGATAAAAATAGCTATTTAATTCTTGACAAAGACGCCGGTAACAAGCTTTTGCTGTTACAAAACTGAGAGAAGGAAGGAAATACCAGGACCGCTGTACAGGAAATTGGCAGAGCAGGCCATGGCACGAAATTCACTATACAAGCATGTCTAAAATAAGCTTAATGAGAGTTTAATTGAGGTGCAATGTACCTGAATTCACTGCTTGCTATTCTCCTCACTGAAACGTTGATGTAGCTGGTCGCCATAACACCGGAAACCTCATACCGGCATGCAATGTATACTAATAGACACAAGGTGGAGTTGTATATTAGGCTGTAAGGCTCCAGTTTATAAGGCTCCTTCTCATGAAAACAGTTCTCATTGCCAGGAGGGTAAAAAAAAAAAAAAAAAAAAGGCTCCTTCTCTCAGTACAGTCACACTGCCAGGAGGGAAAAGGGAAACATCAAGAGACTCATTTTGGAGGGGGGGGAAGCTCCTTTCCACTGCTAACTCTGTTATAACTATTAATTGCATCCTGACACTTGTTTCACATGTAAAAGTTTGTCAATATTGTTATATTAACATTTGCAAATGTTACACAAGAAAGTACAACTTAACCAGTGACATCTCATCCACCCTTTTGTTTATACCACAGCTTATTTATGTAGTTTTGGTATTTGTATGAAATGACAAGGCAGCCTATTACAGTATTAGTTGATGGTATTATTAGACTTGCAACATTATAGCATTTAGACAGTGGTGAGGACTTTTTAGAGGATGGAGTTTTGTTTGCAGTGTTTTGAAAAAATATAAATGTAGATGTTTTATGCATAAGGACAATGTTGTACAGTTCATTACAGAGAGATTAGACGGCTGTGTGAACTGTTAGGAGGACATCAGCCTTAGTGTGGTTAAATGTGTATCACAGTTGAGAAAAATGTATTGAGATGAAGTACTGTACACATCAGTCATCAGCTTCGCAATGTGGAGTCAAAGGGCCTCCTGGGGGGCTTGAGATGAGAGTATGCATCTCATTATATATGCAATTGTATACAAAATAAAATCTTCACAAGTTTTACCTAACAGGGGTCCACAGTCTCAGGTTTTTTGGCTGCCTGCCACAGGGCACTAACACAGTGTGAACGATTTTTCCTTTACACTTTAATTTATTCACAATGGCTTCCACACAATTAAAATTACACATCAACCACTATTTTTCACCACCCAAATAAATGTTTATTCATTTACATATTTATATACAAAATAA
>OMKZ01024597.1:0-11408 GCA_900302535.1 Neoniphon sammara
CTCTTTTACATCCACAATAATTAGAAAACTGCTGTGTGAAAATGTTATTTCACAGCTCCTGCATTAAATTAATTCACCTTTACCCCAACCCCTTAACCCTGAACCCTCATTCTGTAGAAATGAAAATTGTACCACGTACCAATTCACATACAAATTATTCAGTCTGCAGACATATTTAGTATTTAAGCAGATCAGAGCCAGAGAAATTATCTCCAGAGAGGAGACTAGCAAAAATCCAAACTACCTGCCTAGAAAGACAACGTCCCAAAATATCAAACTCCAAATTCCAACAAAGGAAAATAAAAAGATGATTTTTCTTTGTTACTCACCTTGTCTAGTGCAGTCTTCTCCAGTTCTTCCTTGGCGATAGTTAGCTTGTGCTCCAAGTCCATTAGCTGCTGCCCCTGTAGAAACACATGACTTTTGAAACAATTGAATGCTCTTTGTAGTCTGCAAACACAGCATTTCTCCATCCCCACCTCATCTTCCCAGCTCTGTTAATAACGAATATCTATAGCACAAAAGATTGAGAGTCCTTGTTATTAGTTTGCTGGTCATCACTTTTGGCCTGACTTTTCAAATCTCGATCGAGGCATTTCTTCTGCAGGATGATCACACACTCAGCAACATGTAGAGTACTTTCTCTTTTTTTCTCAATCCCTCTTATCTTTCAGCTCGAGAAGCACACCTAACAGCTGTCAGTCCATAACTACATCTATGTGATCAGTATATATAGAGCAGAAAAAAATCTCATAATCTCCGTTCCATTATATGGATGAGTGGTTAGTTTGATTTTAGCGCTAAAATGCTTTGGGGAAAAATGCCTCCAGTCTATTTCACATCACATGGGAAAGCATCAGAAGGAGGTATGAATATATGAAGAGAGGGGCAAGTAATATAAAGATGTCTTCTCTTCTCCCTCATATATATAAGATTATATATATATATATATATGGTCTGAATGTGGATATCTGTAAGAATAAGAATGCATTACTTTCATTTTGAATACACAAAAATGAACAAAATAAATGAAAATGAAATGAAATAAAATATGGAATTGAATAAGGTAGGAATAGGATCTACTAGCTGCCTTCATTGAGAGCTAAACTGAAAAATGTATGATGCTGTCCCATTGATTAAAGGCTCAATCTTGACACCAATAAGAGTAAATCATCAGTGAAATTATCAAACCCCTAACGAGCAGTGTTAAGGTCACTTCAGCTGAACAACACACACACACACACACACACACACACACACACACACACACACACACACAAAAGGCTTTTTTGGTCGATGAATCACTATAATTCCATAACAGAATTAGTCTCTCATTACAATATTGATAAATTCATCAGCAAGAAGAAGGGCCGCTGTAATAGGAGAGAAAAATTCAATCTATGTGGCCTTTCTGATGGACTTCACGCCATCAACATTTATACTGCATCTTTTACTGGCCTCTCAAAATGACATACAGCAATGGGCTTGCATTTTGAACCACCCAAGGTCAGCTACCACCACAAACAAAATCCTCAACCTCTGGAGAAACATAGGGTTCAATGGGAGACTGTTGACAGAGGTGATGAGGATGATTCATGGTGCATTTAAGTCATTTTTAGCTTTGTGAAACCGCCTGAAAATGGCGAGGATACTTGGCAACGTATCAGATTTCAGCTCTTTTTGAGACTTTTCTGCTAGTGACATGGCGATCTTAATCATGAACACGCCTATCACCTCCAACAAGTCAACAGGCCAGCTCAAATGATGTTTAAGGTTTTCACTGACTGATGAGTTATTTATGTTTCAGTGCTGTGACAGTCAAGGACAGGACATCGTTCACCACTATCACTTTTCAAAGAGACCAAAGAATCAGAAAGAATCTCTGAAGGTCATTTTTCCATTACAGGGAATTTGAGACTATCGCACAAAGCCATTCATAGTTGTCGGGCTATGCTCGAGAGGGAATCCAAAGTAATAAAGTTTGAGGAATAGTTCTTTAATCATGGACACAAAGGCTTGTATATAATCTCTTTGTGTTAAATGGCATTTGAAAGGCAAAAGTATTCATCGCTACATGGGCTGAATCATTTTAAAGAAGACAGAGGAAAAAGGGGGATACCGACGGGTCAACACAAGCCTGCTTTTTCCAAATTAATTGAGAAAAAGATAGAGGTAAGTTTGAGAGTCTCACTTCAAAGAGATGGGTGACATATTATTTGAATTTGCTGTTAAATAACTGGCAAGGGAGACATGGTATGATATTACATTTACGGATGAGAATATAATTTTTTTTTTCTTATTTGCTGTACCAGCAATAAAAGCTGTCATGAAAGGCTCTGCATTTATTTATGTGTTGAATAGAGATGAAACTGTGCAAAGCATCACGAGTAAAAGAATGTTTTGACTGCTGAATAATTATAAGTCCAGGCTGAATTGGCTTAAAAGCGCATCCAAAAAAAAAACCAAAAACAAACTCAGTTTGTCTCTTCTGAAGGATCTGAAGACTGTATGTGTGTGTTTGTGCGTGTGTGTGTAGCACTATAGGTTGTACTAGAGAGCCATTACATCCATTACACACAGCATCATCACAGGATAGGCCTCTGAGGACTGCAGGCACATGGCCACTGACCCAGAAATGCTGACTTTCAGGGTTAGTGCCTCCAAGTCGAAAGCACCATATTTCTGTGCTGAGTCCATTATAAACCTGTGTGGGTCAGTGGGGTACCAGCCACTCTGCCAGACGAGGCAAGCAGTTACATCAAGCCGTCACATCTTTTTTTTTTTTTTTTTTTTTTTTTTAAGTCTGTGGAAAGAGAAGCTCTGGGGCAAATTTAAAAAAAGGCATGACAGAGAAGAAGATGTGAAGGCCTGAATAGGACCCGTCTGCTAAAAAACACTGTCTCACAGGAGAACGCAGGCAAGGAACGTTCCATACCTCAAACCTTTTTTTTAATGTTGTGACTGAGCTAAGCGGAGAGGTACCCACCTCCGCCTGCTGCTCAGTGTTTAGTGCTGGGACTGCGTAGTCAAGCCTCTGTTTTCCTCTGCCCCTCACTCCTAGGAGCTATCCAACCAGGAGAGAAGTATTTCTGGAAGGTTGTCCACTGAAAAAACACTGCCAGTGTTATCGCTTTCTTTTCCTATAGGTGTGTCTGAATTTTGTGGATCTGTTCTGTAGTATTTTGTGACCGCACCTTTTTCTGTTGTTGGTTATATATTTAACCAGTATTTATTTTGTGGTAATAAGGGGTCTGCATGTATGTTTAACCTTTATTTATGTTGAAAAGCCTGTAAAATTGTGAAAAGGACACGGAATTGAAGTTTAAAAAAATAATTTTGCACTATACCATTATTTCACTTTCATTTTTTTTTTTTTTTTTGATTCTCCTCTAAATAAATCCTTACTACATTTACCCAACGTTTACCTAAACCATTTTAACTCAGCTGGACTGGTCAGATATTCAAAAAAGGCACAGTGAATAAAACACACAAAGAAAAGAAAAAATACTCTACCAATTGTAAAATATTGTTTGAATCTCCATGTTGACACATTTGAACACAAAATGAGTCAATACTGCATGTGCACAGAGCATGTTGACTCTTTTCTATCTCCCTTTTAGAGAGCTTTATTCTAGAGAAGGAGGCTTTCCATGTTTGTGATTATTTCTCTCTACATATGGTGTGATCTGTGATGTAATTTCCCAATTGCCAACTAATACCAGGCACCATAAGTAGTGCCTATACCTCTATGGCCCAATTACAATGTCCACCCTATGGCCTGAGCATTTCGCACTCGCAGACTTGAATTGACGTCATATGCGTGCTCAGCATTAATGTCTGAGTGCAAGAGGGTGCAAAGGCCTGAACTGGTATAAACATGAGGAATGGACAGCATCTTGTGCCATCACATGTTACCTTGGGGGCGGCAGAGGATGTTATATGCTGTGGAAGATGTTTGCAACTATTACTGCTTTGAGAGTTATAAAACAGTGGTATAATGTTGAATCACAGCAGCTGAGGGCATATTCAGCAGAATAAAAGGAAAAGATCACAAATAACTATATATACAAGTGCTAGCTAGAAATCTCCATCTTAACAAGTCATTTAGTCTCATATTCAGTCTTAAACTCTTAAAATAAAAGGGAAAAAAATCAGTCAGTGGGATGAAATAATCCTTTTTGTCTCCAATGCTAATCAACATGTTTCCAGAATTTTCTTGACTCAAGTGTCATTTTTTTGATCCTTATTCTGCCTTGTTTCAACATATTTATACTCGTTCCCAGAAACATTCCTAAAACAAGTGAAACATCCTAATATCTCATCCCATTGGCTGATTTTTCCTCCCCTTGTTTAAGAAAAACAAAATTTTAAGAAAGAATATGAGGCCAAATGCTTTGTTTAGATATTTGCAGTGTATGAACCCCCACTAGTGAGCTATATGTTTATACATACAAGTAAACTTCTTCTTTTCAGCCTGAGCCATGTGTGGTTTGTTTACTTTTCCAGGCTTCCTGGTATCATCGCTTTTGACGTCTTAATAAGCTCTACGAACTGTGGGTAACTCCCTCAGGCAAGGTCTACAGATTTGCAGACTTGCGGGGAAAGTCTGCATAAAGGGCTTGGAAATTCCTCGAGAGAGCCGTCATGCACTTGCCGATTTTACAGTGGGACAGCCATGAGCCCTCGCGGACTTATGGAGAACGTGCCTCAAAGTCCATAAGGCTGTGATTGTGGACACTGAGACTGGGCGAATGTGTTGGGTAGATTTACTAAATTGTGTCACAGAGGAAGATTTGGTCAAAACTTCTGACACCGACTTTGTGCAGAACTTGCCACTTAAGCACTTTATTCTGAAGCGCAGCAGGAGTTATACAAGTAAATACTATATTTTTCCAATGCCTCAATATGAAGGATATTTTTTTTCCTATTGCTGAGCAGTGTATGGATTCTTTGTATGGTCTTTTGTGCCTCCATACCTGCAAGGTTGCTGTATTTTTGACATTATCTTCAGCTCATGTGACACTGTGTTGCAAAACGTTCTTTGATTTGATGCAACAACCGTCACATCCAATTCGATTGTATCACCGTCAGGGTGCCCGTGATTGACGTCTGACTCACCCCCATGAGGCTCATGACATTCTCCATATCTCAAATGACTCTACCCCACGTCACGCTCCCTGCCCCATCCCCCACCATGCTGGGCCTTTGAGCAGAGTGTAAAGGGAACGGAGATCGTTTCTGAGGAATAACCGATGAGTTAACGACGCATTTCCCTCTGACCTTTTCGCTGGAAGAAAGAAGACGATTGGTCACCTCCCACAGATGACTGCCGCCACTGATTGTTTGTGCATGGTTTGACAAGACAACAAGCATGTTCAAATTAGCCTTACTTCTGCTACAGCAAATCACCAGGGACCATAATGTTTTAAAGGGCCGCGTGAAATATTTGGTGACATTGAGCAATAAGGTTGTTTTGGGTGAGCGACTGATGCAATTTAGTGACAACAATTTACGGCCAGTGACACCAGCAAACAAGTCAATGCATCCATCATTCGCAGGCTAGAAATAGAACAAGGAACGGACACCCAGGGACAATATATTCAGGCATTACACTAGAAGCATAAATTTCAGTGGGTGGGGTATTGAGCACTTTTTGTTCATTTCTGTCACTGCTCTGTCTGACAAAGCTTTAGTAATGATGGGTCTAAGGGATCAAAATGTACGTTTATGAAATGGCATTACAGGGCATTGTGGCAGAAATGTCAACTGACATTTCTCAAACTTAACACTGCAAACAAGACCCGAAAGGTCAGCCCCTGTACCAGTAAATGCCAATAAGTATTACGTGAGTAGATCTTAGTCCTTGCAATAAAAAGAGGCTGTGCTGTATGGGTGGATGAGCGTACTGTAGATTTTTCTGAGTGCATTTTTTTTGTGCGCTACAGTAATATTTATGTGGCATTTTACATCATACAGAAATAATGCAGGGGAAGTATGCAAATAAGTTGCAAATTTGTGATGTGCGACACACTGAATTGTACCAATACATGATGTCATTTGTAATTTGTGCCTTGAAGATTTCCAAGTATCTAATGCATAATTCCGCATCAGCTTCATCCGATGCTGTCCACATCATTTATCGACATACCTCTCTTGATTGAAAGGGATGGAATGGATCTTGCAGTGGAGGAAATAGAGGACAAGACTTAGCAGTATGTGAAATCAGTACTGGCCGATTGACTGGGCTGGCCACCGCCTTGCTGGAAGGGACTTTGTAATTGCAGACTGAATTAATTGGAGTACCTCCCCTGATGGGATCATCCTTTCAAGGTGGTCTGAAGTACCTGTTTACCCCTGGTCTGGAACTGCTATAAAGCCACCCCCCTTCAGTTTGAGCTTACCTTAAAAATTAAATCCTTTTTCCCGTACCGCAGTTCTTTCAGTTGAGCCTGGATTTTTTTGGACTGCAAGGGGAAGATAAGAAAATAAGTGTTAGCTTATTCAAATAGCGAAATTGGTTTTAGATCACGTAGCAGGATTCTGCTGGCTGCTGCGGAAGACTCCTTTGTGAGTGTTCCCTGGGCAAAGCTCTGGCTTAAAGGAAGGCCCTACAGAGAGGAAGAAAATATCAAATCTCCCCTTCACTGAACTGCAAAGTCCACACAATGATGCAGTCATGCACTGGCTTCTTGCCCACTGTCTAAACCTAAATTCTCACTCCCACTACACACACAACCACCACCATCACAGCACGCCTGCAGGTTCCTAGGTTATGACAGCCTCTCGCCTGTCATCTGTAAGCCACACACACACACACGCACGCACACACACAAACACACCACCACTGCCCAAACACACACAGTGACCAGCCCTCCCTGCCATTCCTGTGCTCCACATCAGCAGGCACATGGAACATGGTGGCTGCCTCCTAGATAGCAGGATACACAGCCATCCTGAAAGCTGCCTGCAATGTGAGCACAGACCCTGGAAGCCTCAGCACCAAGCTCAGCAGTTGTTTAAAGTTTTCCCCATGTCCTCAGTCAGGGTCCAAGTCTGGGGTGTTGCTGTTTTCATTCACTGTTTTCATAATGTGTCCACTGTGATGCCCTTCCAGATGGGTTATGCAAATAAACTTGACTTGACTTGACTTCATTCCCAGAAGTCCACATTATCAACAAAGGAAAGTTCAAGTCTGAAAAGAATGCATAAATAGGTGAGCGTGCTGTATTTCACCAATTCTGAAAGTTTTTTTTCCCTTAATTTCCTTAGCTGAGGTCTGACAAGGTAACCTGGCACAGCTAGATGATCTCACAAGTTCATTTCGGGTTTGTCTCATCAAACCATCTGCCCACGCTGCACCTGCATCGTTAGATTGGAAGCCACAAAACAGATGGACCACACAGTGTCCTTTAAGGATAAACAGGCGGGGCTTAAGTGATGACGACACCAAGAAGATAAGGTGCACTGAGTTGGCAAACAGAAACAAAAACGATAGATTCTCCGATCGTGAACATGCTCACAAGCTAGCAATATGCTCATCAATATGCTTGCTCACTTTCAACATCACCATTGCTGCTGTTTGTTTAGCTTCGTCTCTCTTCTACTAGGTTTAAGCAATGTCACATGAGAGGTAGTGCTGTTATACTGGATATCACCATATACCCTGAGTGTGATGCTGCTTTTATACAACAGTTCTACCAACAACGCATTTCTCAAGAAACGGTATCAACGGTCAACAGGTTATGATTTCTTTAAACATTTACTCCACTCCACCAGCACAAATTGGTCCGTCAGATTTCGAGCGACTGAACTGCTGCTGAGCAACACACAACTTCCTGACCGCACATTGCCAGACACTAGCTAGCTGGAAATTTGCACAGCAGTCTCCGGGTTAAATTTCCTGCCCCTCATCCCCCTCTGAAAATGCTGTCATAGTACCAAGTTTGTTGATCACGGACATTAATGTATGTTATTACATATCACTTGTAAAGTGCAGTATTACATATAGTTAAACGCCAGAGTGAGGTTATACTGTATGTATAGGCACTCATGGAATGCCTATTGACCAATCAAGTCATTGGACCGGATCTAACTGTTGTATAATATGTGATTTGTTTGTCTGATTGGACGAGTTAGCTAATGACAGATAGATCCAACAGGTTTACTCCAAAAACCTACTACATATTGCAGGTTGGCCAGGCTGAAGAGGCTGTTAGTAATGTAAACTATCTACCTACCTACCTACTTACCTACCAATCTATCTATCTATCTATCTATCTATCTATCTATCTATTTGTCTATGTCTATTAAAAATGTAAGATGAAGTCTAATCTCTCACCAAAATACAGTACTTTCCATGCTGTGCTGAGGGGCAAATTCCCTTCAAAGGATTTTGTGTACTTTACAAGCACCTTTTCCATTTTATGAGATTCTTTATCTTGTTATTGCTATTCCCAAGATGCCTCCATGTCCCACAAGCCCATCCTTGGCTTGTGTAACCGGATTCACAAATTGCATCCCGGGGCCCCTCATAAAAAATAAAAACTGTAAGGTTAAATCAACACTGAGGTAACTTTAAAACGCCAGCTCACTGTGGGGGAGCCACATATTTGATCAGGGATCGTTAAGTCTGTTTTGGTGTGCCCAGGTCATGAAATTAAATGTGACTGAATTAAATTTATTTGCATCAGTTAACCGGAGCTTTTCCGATACAGGCTGGCAACAGAACGATTTATATAAAGAAGCTAAATAATCACAGGCTATGGAGTGTTAACTTGTAAAACACAAAATAGAAATCTCTAAATGCTACAAGCTCTTCAAAGCATTGGTGTATCTGCATAGAATAAATCAGCTGCCTCCACGGCCCAGGAGAGTAACGGCAAGATCTAAGATTTGCTGTATGATTCAAATCCTGGAAATGAATATGCATTTGCCAAACAGTTAAATAGAATACACTTGCACAGCACTGTATGCACCGTTTCAAAAAAAAAGAAGTCCTTTGGGACAGGACAGTTAAACAGCCCTCTCTCAATTTTTCCTAACATTCAACAAACTGCCAACATTTTGAGTCATTGATGACAATATTTTACAACTGTGTAGTATTGGACTGTTAGACAGCAGCAACAGCAATCCGCTCCCGAGACAGTTTCCTTCCGTGTTGCAGTGTGTACAAATATGTGTTTGGCAGTTAACATTTTGCTTAGTTCATTTTTTATTTATTATTTATGAGTAGATCAAACTGAAACGCAGTGTTCCAGTCTGTCACATTCATAAAGAGTTTTGGTATTGGGAGAACAGTTTTTGTGACTGGTTATTTGACGCTTGTTTAATGACAGTTAAACTAAATTAAAATTGTATTTTCCCGGTAGGTAACTGGTTTAATCCATATAACTTTGTTGGTTTAAAACCAAATGAATCAACAACTATACTGCATATCATTGTTGAGTGAAAACCTGGTATCTCCAAAATGTCAACTTTTCAAGAACTGTGAAAAGCAGCCTTGTTTTCGGCTTGACAGCACTGCTTTTTTTTTTTTTTTCAGTTTAGATAATTGGTTTCGAAAAGGTTTCATAAACCCAAGGGTTGTACAATATTCTCAGCCCCATTCTTTGATGTAGATTAGTTTTTTAAAAAAAATTGATTTTGTGCTCTTTCATTTTCGGTCAGTGTCAATAACTTTAAGTAGAAGCTGGAGCCAAACTCCCCCCCCAGCTCCACATCTAAAGAAGAAATCCCAAAAGCACAATGAAACAACCTTTAAAGGTTTCCTCTGAAATCTCATTATCCAAATTCAAATAGCCCACAAGATATATTGCGTGAGTGGTCTTCGGGTGCAGAAAAGGAGATCATAACAAACAACAAGCAATCAACAGAAGCACAATGGGGATAAAACTGGTATAGCTCCCTTTTCTGTAGAAACATGTTTGCCAAGTTGTGCAGAAATTGTCAAAACTTTCCCTGAGAGCACTTCTAGAAGTTGTCAAGGTAATGATATGCATTCATCCATTGTCATTACACAGCAGTTGTCATAAGTTTATTTCAGCAAGACCAACCCATATATTTAGCTTAGCACTGTCACTAAATTGGATGATATGAATGAATGACAACACATTTATTTGGTTTTGACAATGAAAATAACCATTTGCACGCACCCTCTGCACACATAACTCAATATAATATAAATCCTTGTGAGAGAACGCTACAGCTTTCCCACAGTACATAAAAGCAGATGTAATCAGGTGACAGCTGGGGTGCTGGTAGGTGAGCGGAAGCATCCGGATGCACTCGGCATGCAGCAGAACTTTGCAGCACAGCAGTGAGCAGCGCAGACCTGCTAACTTTCCTTCCCTGTTTAAACAGATTGCCCCATTTGTGAAGTGTGTCTGATTGGTTGAAGCCTGCGAGCTGAGGCAGACCAGTGGCTGGCTGCCAGACAAAAAAAAAAAAAAGAAAATCTCCTGACTGAACTTGATATTTCATTTAAGTCACTTCAGTCAGTATAATCTAATGTCTTCAGTTTGGATAGCTGAATTAGAATCACACAGCAATACATTTGTTTTTTTAATGGATTTACTTTTATATACCCCACTGTATATCTCCCACACTGAGTGCACAGTACATTTCCCCAAAACATCTCATCATCAAAGTAACCAAACATGAAAAATTTATATGTATAGCATTTCCCCTCTGACTGTGGTGACTCCTGAGATTCCTATCCTGTATTAGGTTCTGGCCATTCTAATATTACATGACAGCTAAGTATATGTATGCCATTTGTTTATTGCTTCCTGAGAGACAGACACATAATCTTTTGTATGGAGATGCCCACATGCCTTCAGTGAAGATAATAGCTTTGTGTCCCAAACATCAACTGTTTGATATTCCCTGTTTTCTGGACGAGCGGCTAGTCCAAATTGCTATCTTGACGAATCACTGCAGGCTGATAAAAGACATGCCTTGACATCTCTATTAGAATTGGACATCCTAATCTGAATGAAATTAATGCCCAACAACTACCTGGATTCCTTTTAGATTAGTTTATAGCTTTAGTGTCATGGCAATCTTTTTTTTTTTTTTTTTTTTTGGTTCTGGGCAGTGCAGACTGGTAGACATGTGCACAGAGCACGAAACCCAGACACACATACAGAGTCTATTAATAAATGAAGCTAAGGTACAACCTTTGTTGAAATTACTGTTGCTTTATTATCACAGACCAGAGATCTGTTTCCTAGATAGATAGATAGATTAAAAACACATTTAAAAACCCCCCACACACACACACACACACACACACACACACACACACACACACACACACTAACAGATGACTACTGTTTTACCAAATGTAAAATTTCGTACAGAGGCTGGTAGAAGCTGACCATCTTCTCAGCAATGGAATTTTTTATCTG